>JAKSYS010000483.1:0-49168 GCA_022925895.1 Fragilaria crotonensis | reverse complement strand
ACCTGGTACTAGTACAAGTACCAGGCCGTGGATCAAAATGCTGCTTCACGTCGTACAACACTGTGGATTGTGGATGTGCATCGAATCTTTGTACAATACTACCTGTACTTGTACGAGTGTATGTCATACTTGAATTGTACCGACAAAGAGGGTCACATGACACGTGACGAGTTAAAGCAGTTGACGTGTGTCTGACGATTCCCACAGTAAAATGAAAGTTAGACTTTTCCATCTTGTCTTCGGATCTCTCTATCCCGGTACCAAGTACTATTAGTAGTGGATTGATCGTTGGCTGCTTTGATCTTTTCTGTTCTTTGTGTTTTGAGTTTTGACGTAGCCAGTAGTAGTACATACTCAAAGTACGGGCATACTTTGGGAGGCAACGTTCTTTATCTCAAAATGAGTGTTTTTATTCAGTTGCTCAATCATGACAATAATATGTGTAAGTAAATGTGCAGAGTCAAGGATTGTCCATTGGCTACATATGGATGTGTACCTAACGATAATTTAATTTAAATGAATGTATACATGCGAGGAGCATGCATTAGAATTCTCGAGCATGCAATGGAATGCTCGAGAATGCAATCGCATTCTCGAGCATGCTATGGAATGCATTCGAGCCGGCCAGACGTCGTTCACTATGAAACTATAACTACTAAATACGTTTTGATAAAAATCGCATTCTATGGCATGCTCGAGCATTCCATTGCACGCCTGAGCATTCTATGGCATGCTCGAGACAATCTGAATGCACTGAAATTTTATACCAGTGCCAATCCTTGTAAACATACATATGCATATATAAAGTATAAAGATGCTACCAGGTACAAATATATCCTGATGGTCATCAATGAGAATGAACTGATACCAATGGACGACGTCATCAGAATATCATATACAAAGCTATGAGTATAAAAGCAACCCATCTAATTGATGAACCGCACAGTCGGCATTTCGCATTCCACTGCACGCAAGACGGGAGGGAATCGTCAGACGCACGTCAGCTGCTGTAACTTGTCCCATGTCCATGTCCCGTGTCCTGTGTATCGTTGTGTTTTAAACAAATTCAGATTTTGAATTTGTTTTAAACAGTTTAAAACTGTTTAAAACAACTTTGTTTAAAATACAACAGTTCACAGTAGTAAGTACTACAGTACTCCAAGTAGTCAGGACTGGAGTAGACCACCAATCAATATTGTTCAAAGCCTTGAGAACAAGACAACAAGGATAACCAAGACAGAAAGGAGCCCTAAGGACTAATCAGCATGAACTTATAATTGCACTTATGCCTGACAATACTCTGCCTTGTTGCATGCAGGTATCCCACCAACTGAATGGTATGGATCCCCATAAGTGTCCACTGATAACATCCTTTGTCTCACCATTCTTCTTGAATCAAAATGTATTGAATTGTCTGACATGCATCACTTAACTGATGTTCTGCATTTTGATGCTGTTTCAACCTATAAACAGTATAGTTATGATGAGCAATGAGCCTTGTCGATGAAAAAACCGCATCATAACCGTAAACCATAACCCTAACCTAGATTTCACTAAACAAATTGTTTTTTTGAAAGAAAAGGTTTAAACAGCTGTTTAAACAGGGTGTTTTAAACAGCAATTAAACAAACACAATGATAGTCCTGTGACCCTTTCATGTGTACTCTATCGGTAGTAAGGTACAAGTACTTGTACCAGTACTCGTAGAACGAGATGTTCATTTTCACAGCGTGTACTCGTGACACTCCGATAGAGGCACTTGTTCTTTGTACTGCCTGGCACCATGGTTCTGGAGTACGACTACTGTAGTACTGTAGTACTTGTACTGGATTACCCTTATTGACCATCCACCGTACTACAGTACCAGGTACTACCGGTAGTAATGTACTGGTACAGGAACTCGTTTACTCGTACGTACTACAGCCTACACAGTACAACCCATGATTGTACTACTACATCGTACAAGTACTGCATACCTACTGGAGCTTCCAGCCACGTTCTCCAGTACAAGTAGTCGGAGTACTCCAGTACCCGAGGACTCCAGTATTTGTACTTAAGTATTAAAGAAACGCGAGACTCGAAAGGAGTGCAAGTGCTGCAGTAGCAACTTTGTAATTTTTCCCTTGCTGCTAGACTACTGGTAATCTTAGCAGGTGCGTATTGCTGCCTGCTCACAGAATGCGGTGGCTTAAAGTACTATGCCTGTAGTGCTATCGTCAACAGCCAAGGTCAATTATGGAGTAGTAGTAAAGTACAACGCTGTACAGTACGACGTGGTCCGCAGTACGCAGAACCCGCAACACCGCAAATTACGAGAGTGACCAGTGACAACAGTTCAGTCGTACGGAATATTCTACTACTAGCTAGTAGAGTATTGTACTGGAGTACAGGTCAAGCATAAATCAAAAAGCTTTTGAAAGTGGTGAATTTTAGATGTTCTTCATATGAACGCACATGTTCATGTGTGAATGCTATGGCACGGCTTACCCCACCTCCCTGTAGCTTCGTCGACGATTTCGGATATCGCGCGTAATGTCATTGATTATGTGCTCAAAATTGCGTTCATGATGTCATTATGACATGATTTATGATCTTACGAATCGTGCTTCAATTCCACTGTGTTCTTTGACGAGTTTGGGCTTCTAGATTTCGCAGGTGGTGTCACAAATTGTTGTTTGCAAGCTTTTTCTTTCATGATGAAAACGTCAGACAACGCGTTCGAAAAGGACGAGGTAGCCAAGGCTGCAGCACTTGAGAGTACTCCAAGGGAAGTGGAGCATGGCTGTCATACAATCACTTTACAAGAAACGAAGAAATGGTACTGTCGACCGTACTATCTGGCCATGATCGCCTTATTTGTTTGCGCTATCATCGTTGCGATAGCCATCCCAGTCGCCCTCTTGAGTCGCTCCGGCAATAACTCTATCGAGTCGCCATCGGAACCATCTGCATCTACTGACGCCCCCACCCTATTGCCAACTGCATCGCCCTTGACACCTGCTGAACAAATTGCATGCAGTTTTCTTTCGCGTCCATCCTCGACTGACTGCCGATCGACCGTCGCCTTTAACGCGGCGGAGGACGAGTTGGACTTCTCGAAAACTGGACCAAGCATTCCGAGTGAGATCGGACTCTTGACGCAGCTGACGTATCTATCATTCTACGGCAAGGACTTGATTGGGACCATTCCGTCGTCCTTGTCAAGACTCACAAAGCTTGATGGGTTGGATTTCAGTTACAATCTATTGACTGGGACAATTCCGTCTTCATTTTCTGCCCTTGCAAAGCTGGGAAACTTGCTTTTTCAGCAAAATCACCTGACTGGAACAATTCCTTCGTCCTTCTCAAGACTCACAACGCTAACGGTGTTGTGGTTCAACAATAATGAATTGACTGGAACCATTCCCACCGCCCTTTCAAGCCTCACGAAGCTGAGGACTTTATATTTCGACAACAATCACTTCCATGGGCCTATACCTTCGTACCTCACCGCTCTATCGAGCTTGATGTTTTTGTCATTGGACAACAATAAAATAACCGGGACCCTCCCGTCATCACTATCAACTCTTACGGAGATGACTGTTTTTTCATTCTCTAACAACACATTGACGGGCACCATTCCGTCGTCCTTGTCAAGCCTCACGAAGACGCAACTTTTAGACTTTACTTTGAATAACTTCAGTGGGGCCGTTCCTTCCTCCCTCTGCTCAGTCATCGACTATATTATCGTTTCTTGTGATGAACTCACATGTGATTCAGGTTGTTGTCAGGATGTTTATGGCACTTTCTGTGGCTAAATGTTTTGAACTGGTGGTGGGATGATGCCGGACTGTGGATAGAACCTTACATATTGTGACTCGCGGTAAACAAAACGAAGGCAACTTATATCTCATTTATGCTTAATCTCAATATCAACGACCACCAGGATTTCTTTGCATTTCAGTCTTCTCGATCTTGGAATCATTTGAGCACATACTAGAAGTAGCAATGTTTCATGAACTCAATGATGAAACATGAGTAGGCAGAAAAAAAGCATATATCTGGAACTTGGGTTTGGTTTCAAGACTGGACTCCTAGAGTGCAAGTACAAGTACTGAAGTTCTACGGCACTCTGCCTACAACTGTACTAGCTACTGTAGCTCCTAAGATTCTCGAGACTGATGGAGGGCGATACTCGGAGTTCGGAGGCTACGCGCAACAGCAAGAACTTCCGGTAGTCTTTGCACTGTAGTACTTGTGTACTGTGGGCAAAGAGCACGCAAAGCGCAGGCGTCGTTCTGCATGTTTCAACTTCCAACAACCTTGGATTTAGACTCGTCGAGAGGTTTTGGAGTACTAAACTCTACTCGTGCAGTTTTCAACGGTCCAAACTTGGCCCGATTCACAATATGATTGATACTCGACGTACAGCATGTATCGCTAAATAATACTACTACTATGACATAGTATACTGGAGTATAGATATCACAAGGAAGGTGTACGATTTCGTCACGCCTTTTCCATCGCAGTGCTGCGACGTCGAGACACTTGACAATCCCATCTTGGTGTAGAACAGTAGACTCTCTACTCATCGTCGGCTCATATCATCACGACTAACCATTCATTACTTCTCCGAGTAATCATCATTATCTTTCCATAGTAAAGAATGGAGAATAAGTTCATCCCTGATGCCATTGAGATTATCTCCAAGGCCATTGAGGCCGACAATGCGGGAGAATACGAGAAAGCTTTGAACTTCTACAGAGATGCTTTGGGTCGTTTCACCATTGGAATCAAGTATGAAAAGAACGAAGCGCGTAGAAAACTTGTTATGGAACGAGTGGATGGATACATGAAGAGAGCGGAGGAACTGAGAGATTACATTAACGCGCAACACGAATTGGACAAGAATGGTGGAGGAGGATCTGCCACCAAAGCCAGAGATGACAAGAATGGAGAGGACGACGACGCCGAAAAAAATAAAATGCGCGGGGCCTTGCAGGGGGCAATCATCACGGAAAAGCCAAATGTCAAGTGGGAGGATGTAGCAGGTCTTGATGCCGCGAAGGACTTCGCGAGGTAAGTCAAATTTTGGGTTGCACCTAGTAGAAAAATAGATGCCTATCTCAACCATGTTTCACATTCCTTGCAGACCGTCATCATGCCAACCCGATTCCCTCAACTCTTTACTGGAAATCGAAGACCTTTCAAGGGAATTCTTCTCTACGGCCCCCCGGGTACAGGGTGAGTCTACACGCGCTTTACTGCGTCCTCGAATCGTGCTTCGTGCCTATCTTGGTTCTTTCGCTCATCCATGTTCGATTCCACAGAAAATCCTACCTTGCCAAGGCGGTCGCAACGGAAGCTGACTCCACCTTCTTTTCGATTTCCTCATCTGACCTTATCTCCAAGTGGCAGGGAGAATCGGAACGATTGGTCAGAAATTTGTTTGAAATGGCCCGAGAGGCCGGTCAGGCCATTATCTTCATCGACGAAGTGGACTCTCTGTGGTTCTCGCCGGAAGGGGAATCTGACAGTTCGAGACGAGTTAAGACGGAGTTCTTGTGCAGATGGACGGTGTGGGCAGAACACGGAGGGTAAGGTTTTGGTATTGGGCGCCACGAACGTGCCGTGGGAACTCGATGCCGCCATTCGACGTCGATTTGAAAAGCGAGTCTACATTCCGCTCCCTGACGCGGAGAGCAGAGCCTTCATGTTCAAATTGCACCTAGGCGACACTCCAAGTGATTTGGTGGAACACGATTACGAAAAACTCGGAAAGATTACGAAGGGAGCTTCGGGTAGTGACATCAAGGTTTTGGTCAAGGAAGCGCTGATGGAACCCCTTCGTCGTTGCCAGCAAGCAAAACAATTTTATCGTGACTCGGAGGGGTATATGATTCCATGTGCCAAGTATCCCAATTGTGCATACTGTCCGCCAAAATTGAGCTCGGATCCCAAAAACAAGAACTATGAATGCTCCAAATGTGGTGCGATTACGATCAACCTGTGGGATGTACCACCAGAGAAGCTCAAGGCCCCGGAGGTGAAATTCAAGGATTTCGAAACCGTTTTGGGACATGCTTTTTCATCGGTGTCGCCCGAGGAATTGAAGCGTTTTGTCGAGTGGACCAAGCAATTTGGACAGGATGGTGCGTAGGCATGGCTTGGAGTACCAATAATGTTCACTGAATAAGGTTTTTGCACTACAATTCAATCTGCTATGCTGTAAAAGTGACGGCCCATGATGAGACTATGAGCTTTGGACAATACTTCAAACATGTACTGGTCACTAGCGCATCATGATTCGCATTACAGCAGCCACACCATAGGACGATTGTTGGGGAATCTCAAAGTTTTCTTTGGAAAGTTTGCCCTGCGATTTGATTCGCGAGTTGTGCTGCGACAATCTGCACTACCTTCCAGCCGGGTCCATCTGAAGAGTCCGGTAGGCTTCACTCAAATCTCGGTTCAAATCAATCCACTTATCGCTTGTTTTGGGCACTGCCGTGAGCTTTGCCACAGCCGCGGCCATGACCCGTTGCAATCCCTGCTGATCCATAAATCGCAATTGAGTCGCCTGGGCGGCAGCGCCTACATAGGTGCGAAAGAAAAGTATTGGTCGCCCATTGATGAGCTTGGGTCTCGGCACCTCTGGATTGGGAAGGTCCGAGACGACATGCAAAAAGACTGCCTTGACCAGTTGGGGGTATTCGCGCAACATGGTTTCTGCCGCTTCTTGGTCCAATTCACCGGTATCACCGACATATACGTACTGCAGGACGGTCCCAGTGGGATCTTGTTGCAGCAGCCGCTCAAAATTGCTAAACTTTCGCAATCCCTTTCGATGCTGAGCAATCCATTCCGCAACGCTACCATATAGAACGGACCCAGTCCCCAACCTTCAATATTCATCTCTTCCCCCGCTTCCCGAAAGGAAATAGCCAATTTCGACGTTTCCTTCAATTCGAGGTGACTTTGAATTCTTCTGCTCGTGCGGTCAAGATTGCCACCTTGGGCGGAGTGTTGGTGGTGGAGCCGTCGGATTTGCGACGGCTCAATTCCAACATGAATTGTGCCACTCCAGGGTAGAAGTCTCCCCGTTCATACTGCACATCAATCCCACCCAGTGCCACACCACACATTCACGCCACCGCTGCTTTTGAGCGTGTCGTCCACGTCGGACAGGACTTGAGTCAAGAGAATGGGAGCTTGGTTATTGTTGTTACTGCTTTTTTGGATTGATAGAAATAATGATGTTGTCGGTGGAGATGAATGATGGAGTATTGGATTGAATTGTGAAGAAAAGCGGTTGATGAAGGAATCCAAAGTATCAGGAGGCTTACTCGAAGCATCATGGAGATTGCGTTAAGCATCTTCGTGAAAGTGAAGTAACTGATCCCTAGTAGTGGCGCAACTGGAGAATCAAACTGATATGAGTTGGATCGATTACACCCCATCTTCAAGAGGTTCATTCGTGTCAGTCATGCATACCAGTACGGGTGTTACTGTGGCGTCAACCGTCTGTCTTGAACAGTACTCGTACGGTGAACGTCAGTCGATACTCGACACTCGCTGGTCGGATGTCATCTATGTACTGTACGTTTACTTGTACTTCGTACATTGTACTAAAGACTCGCTACTACTCTATGTACAAGTTTTACGGTAGAAGAACATTCATGTGTTCATGTGTTCATGTGTCATGTGTCATGTGTTATCGGAGTACAAGGAGTATGTCATACATGGCAAAGTATATGCATAAGCGTGTCATCCGAATACTTGTTGCACTTGTGCATCAACCACGTGCTACAAGTACCGGTAGAATTGTAATCTTGCATCCTCCAAGGAGGAAGGCTCTGTACCATGATTGAATATGATCGGACGAAGTCGAAGGCGTAACGTATTGCTAATCGAAATTAGTGAGCGACTAAAGGGTTATCGTCCCATACAAACTACCGTCGTACGGGTGTACCGTCATCGTAACATCCTAGCACATGCACTTTTACTCAGTCCCCTCGAGCTAGAGATTGAGTTGCAATCTATGTAGGTCGTCGTATCGTGCAAAAGGAACTGGATCATGGTGGTATTTATCCACTAGAAGGTGGAAAGGAAACCCAAGTAACCTGCAAACCTCAGAGAGGGGTCACCGATGATCAGTCAAGTCGTATAAGATCATACCAACGAGATGGTCGCGCTTCTGTCCACCCGGTATGATTTTGGTGCATATGTCTGCCGGGTTATCATGCGTTGATATATGACCGGTTAGACACTCTCCCATTGCCACGGCTTCTCTGACTGCGTGATAACACACCGAATTCGATTTCTTCTTGAGTACGGATTCTGGTCGCTGTGTATTATGGATCACCGACATATTGTCGCCATATATATGAGGGGCCCGATATCGCGACGCCCATCATACGTAATTTGTATCGAATGCCCCGTAGGGTCTCCATCCCCTGTTTCATAGCCACAAACTCTGCTCCGAAAACACTTGTCTCAATCGTTGACTGCTTTTGGAGAACCACGTAATTGGAGCCATGTTCAGGTATATGAGGAATCCCGTACGCGAGCGACGTACACGTTTGTCCCCAGCGTGATCAGAGTCCACGTACAGTCGTAGGTCAACATCCTTACCGCGTGGTTCGGGAGCGTTAGGGAAGTGCTTCGGTAACATCGCCATACATAGCCTTCCAGTCACACTCCATAAACACCGACATGTCCACGTTCGGGTACGAGGGATCAAAAACAATGCGAGCGTTGTGTCGTTTCTCTAAATAGTTGAAGAGGTGGAACACAGCCTCAAGATGACCTTCACGCGGCATAATCAAATGTGATGCCAACTCAGAGACTTCCGTTATCACGTCAATACGGCACAGTTCGACGCACCAACGTAACACGCCAATTTGTGTTTGGTAGAAGCTCGATGCTTGTGCGTCAAGGACAGGCGTGACGTCTAACTCTGGCGAGTAATCCAACGGGAATGGTCCACTAGTTTTTGGACCACTGTCTCGACGGGTACATTCGGCGATGGTAATCCTTGACGTTGGTTACTGCCGCTTGAATGTATTTGCTGGGACTCATTGCCCACGCATGTACTCCATTCGGCAACGTGACTTGTCTGAGTTTCGCACCCAGATAAAACTCGGGATCTCGCATTGACCCCGGTTTGGTCTTAAAGAAATGGTCTATTTCTTTCAGTGACCGTATGCCGTCATGATGCACTACTAGGATGTCATCCACGTATAGGAGACAGTACGCATAGTACTTGTATCCGTCGTCAGGGCGGGTCTCTGGCTTCATCCACAGATCCTGATCTGCGACGCACGACTGCCAGCCCAAGTGTCGCATGCAATCGGCCAGGTGATTCCGAAAAGACGCTCCTGCGGACTTCAGACCATACAAAGCGCGAACGATGATCGATTTCTTGCCTGCGTCGTCCCCAAACTCGGGACCAAGGACGCACCAAATCTTCTCACCGACGGGTGCAGTAAGATAAGCGTTCTCAATATCAGCGGTCTTGACCTCGAGGTCATTTAAAGCCGCTAACGTTAGAGCAATTCGAACGGATTCCCGTGACACAACAGTCGCATATGTCACTGACGCCGGCGGTGTAGCAGTCATGTGGCCACCTGCCACCAACCGGGCTTTACGTTGAAAGTCCTCCATTTTTACGTCGAAGACAAGGTGACAACGTATCTCTTGATATGTCGGCGGCGGGTCAGCCCCATCTTCCAGGATCTGAAAGGCCACCTGAACTTTTGACATCTCCTTCCTGACCGCATCCTGCCATAGCGTGTTCCCGTTCTCGTTATCAATCCTGACACAGTCGGAGAAGCTCTTTGGTATCTCGATGCCAAACTTATGTGTACGTTTATGATAACGATTATTCACTGCCGCGATAATGCGGTTGCGGTGGATCGTATGCGGAACCCACCAAGCGAATGCAGGCTCTTGGTCGATACCTCTAGATATGGCATAGTCGGCCACCTCCACTGGGTTTGACTCCTTCAAGTCGGCTAGCCTCTCCCATGAGGTAGTACCATCCTTCCATTCAACACATAAACGCCATCCTCGAGTCGATTTCCGGATGTGTGTGTTTGACCTTTTCGAATATACATGTCGGCCCGTGAGATCGCGCTCTCGTCTTTCCGATGGTCAACAATGCCAGCCAGCAGAAGGAATTGATTTCCCTCTTCGTCGCACATTGCGTACATATTCTGCGCAATGACATTCGCCGTCACTTCAGCAGTTTGACCGTCAGAAAATTCAACCTCGTATGTACGAGTGTCGAGTATTGGGTTCGTATTCGCACGACCGCGGACGCTGCCATCTGCAGAGCGCTTTCGTCCCTGACCTTGGCATTCATCATGTTGCCACCAATCGGTAACGCTACTTCGGCCCCACATATTGATCGTAGGTGTCAACGTCATCCTCAAGTTCGTCGGGCACCTCAGGGCCCTTCCCGTCAACATCGTCGTCGTACTCGTCATATAGGGTGTCAAACGCCTCGAGTTCTGGATCGTTAACGAAGTCTTCGTATTTGAAGGCCTCTCCCAACGCTGCGTTCACGGACTCGGTGAACTTGTCGCGAGCTGCCTTTGCAGTTGTATCAGCCATCTCATCAGGCGTCAACGACCTAACTGTCGATCTGTATACCACTTGGCCGTTCGCCTTGAGGATTTTCCTTGTCATCGCCGGACCGATGTCAATGGCCGGTCCCAGGTCGCGTCCGAGCACCAAGGCATCGTCAGGGTAGGTAACGGACGTATAAACATTACCCACTCATACCATTTGAATTGGGCAAGAGGTGAAATGTCGGCTGTTTCTCCACTCACAATTGTTTCGGGCACCTGCCCACTCAATCTGAAGATCTCGTGCGCGGTAAACGACCTGACGTACGCCTCACGCTCCAAGCAGTCATCCCACAGCCGCTTCGGAGCCCTTGACCTAACCATCTGTCTACCCACGCCTTTCTTCAGTTCTCTGATTGCGGCTTCCGCTGCGTTTGACCAGGGAGTGTGTGGTTCAGTTTGCTTCACGTGAACGCTCACTTCGCGGCACTTTTTCCGGAATAGGCCCATCGTCTGTTCGCGTGCGCCGTCCATGATGATGGTGTTGGGGACACCCTCTCTTTGGAAAAGGAGCGATAACCCCTCATGAGCCATCGACTTTTAGACATTGGGTAAGCACGGCACCACCCGTCGGACGTTGCAAAAATTTGCGCATACTTGTTGTTGCGGCGGGAAACAGTGTTGGAGATAAGGGTATCAGTGAAACAGTCAATCGCTAGTCTGCGATATCGCAATTGACGGTCATTTGTCCTGAAACGCCTGGACAATGTCGGATGAAGTACCGTCCTCACGCCTCGTTGCGTAGTGACGTCAATGGTCCGACGCGCAGTCGTCAGGTCAATACCCCAATTTGAGGCAAGTTGCTCTGGTGTATATTGCTTCCCAACACCTGTCCCGTGTTTCTGTAATACAGACAACGATTGCGCTAACAGTGCGTCATCATGTGTGACAGAGATTTGTTTGAGCGACAACGTTGCCGCATCAATCCCATCGACAATTGCCTTTGCCTTCGCCACAGCATGGGTGTGGGATGCTGAACAGAGCCGTCGAGACGGAGCGGCCCCAATACGGTCCCCTGGATTCCACACAGATGCGGTGATCGCATGTTCTTGTGAAGCGAATGCTGGGTCGTGCGGATCGTACGGTGGGTCGGCGCTTGTGAGACACAAGTGAGGAAGGGTTTCGTATTCCTCCGTTGTCGGTTTGCGGGTTGGGAATGTAGAGGTGACTCCATGAAGTCCGAGGGGAATTACGTAAGGGCGATCCATGTCGGGTTCCGGAATGAGTATGGAATGCGTGAATTCGTCGGGGTTTTCAGTGAGGAAACGAGGCGTCTCGTTTATAATCACGTCATTAATACGAACTTGCATAGGTGACAGTAGGTTGTGACTCAATTCCGGTATGTAGATCGCCTGATGGACCAGTAGTATAACAGTTGCACCGCTGAGCGGGTCATCGTACGCTAGTGCTGCAGACACCGTACGCATGTCTTTGGCAATAGGGCCCGCTGGGTCATAGCCAGAAACGTTTATCGGGCGATCGTAGTCATGTACTATTAAAGAATTATGACCGACTGCACACTGGTCAGCGTGTGAGTCTAGATCCGTTCGAGATTCTTCAACAGTCACATCCAAGGATCCGAGCGTGCGAAAGATGCTCATTGCAACGCATCGTCACTTGGACTCCTGGGTCGAAATTCGTTTCTGACGGGTCAGGGAAGGATTCTTGCGATTGGATGTGCCCTTCTCTTTCTCATTGTTAGAGGCCGACCCAGAGTTGGTTGAGCTATCGGTGTCATCGTCGTTGACGCCAGTCTTGCCCATTTGTTTTGCGAGTTGAGAGACCTGGCGGTTCACGGCCTTGAGGTTCTTGATGACATCCTTGTTGCTCTGCTTTGTACCGCTGCCGCCAGTCCCCTTAACCTTGCTGTCCTTTGCACCTGGCTTGTGACCTCGCTTGAGACGCTTGGCTGCGAGTTCTTTCTTCTGGTCGGGGGTTAAATCGTTGTACTCCTCCTTGGTGTAATAACGGTCTTCAATCGCCCCCGCCTTGCGTTTGTTGCCGTGCGTCTTCACCTCGGATATGTTCACCGTGTTCGCACTTACTTTCGACTTCGAGGTCTGTCGGATGTAGTCCTGGTAAAGGGTAACGCAGGCGTCAAAGTCACTGCGAAGCCTCTCGTCGGACATGATTCGGGTCTTGACGGCGTCAAACTTGTCGGTCTTGATGTCCAACAGGAATCGGACCTTGAGCGTGGGTCGATTCCGGTGTACCCGTGTTCGATCAGACCCTCCATTATGGAGTGCTGCTGCTTATGAACGTTTACGTAGCGCTCAAAATCCCAACGACGCTGCTCGCCGTTGTAAACGGTATTCTTGAGCTTGTCCTCTGCAAGCGTCGCCATGTTGTCGACATTGTTTGGCCCCAGGAAGTGCTGGTAAAGGAGGAAAGCCATCCTGCCGTCACGTGTACGTTGAGCGGGTTTAACATACGTCCAGCAAGAGTGTTCCTCGTGATCTTCGAGATGATATCCCACACTTTCTCCCGGTTAACGAGATAAGTGGGATCCGAAATCCTCATATTGGCCGCATTCAACGTGTAATGCGGGGCTCGCTATCATCTCATCCTGTATCGTGGGATATACGGCCCCTACGTCGTCTTCAGGTACGGCGTCATTCTTACGAATCACGTACGCCAAGGGTATCTTTCGTTCCCGAGGTATGAACGAAGGTATTCCTCGATTGACTCCATGGTCTTAGGCCAATCCTTAGCGTTGATCGTGGGTGTTTCCGTAGGAGCCTTGTACGTCGACTCGAATTCGCGCAGGTCGCGAACGGAGCGAATGGTTTTGAGTGTGATGTCGGCTGCAGTGACGGTGCGGCTCACACGCGCTTGATGACGTAGATAGAACGACAAGAGCTTCAGGTGTCCCTCTGCGCGTTGGTTGACCGAAACACCAGGGTTCTGTATAGCAGCGGCCCCTGGCGCTCCACCGATGGCGGGAATGGTCCTCCAGGTCGCCGGACAATGTTGCACAAGCTCTCTATCTCGATGTCAGTCATCAACTTGATCTCATCGAGAGAATCGATGCCCTGATCCTCGACTATCGCTTGAGCCGCGGCCTCGGAGAAGCCGATACGGGTTAAAGTCGCACGCATAACGGCGTTGTTCATGGTGTTCGTTTTCCTTTAAAGATTTCCGGTCGGACGAGATCGAAAGATTGTGTGGATGGGGCGCATGAGTCGCTCTTATCTCAACGGAGCGCATGCGTTGACCCGTGCTACGTGCAGTTATTGTACTCTTTGAAATTATATATTCCGTTGTGTTCCGTTGAACCGGTCCCATCTTGCGTTGGGGAAAACCCGGGATGGATAATTTCGGGCTGTTGATTCGTAGTCGATTCCCAATTTGACCGTGACTAATGTCCAGGTGTCAGGTTGCATCCATGGAATGAAACACAATGGACGCCTCACCGAGGCCATGTGATCCATCATCACACTATGGGTCACTGATGAGGATACTATTTTGCGGCATAATCCAAGCCGGCACCATGTGTCTAGTGTCAGAGTGAGGCGAAGGAATGGGGTGGAAAGTCGGCCCGAGCCGTCTTCGTGGCTCACGACAATGACGTCGCGATGGCAATCCCGTCGCTTCCAATGGTCGTGATTGGTGCGATGGGTCTGATAAACTGATTGAATATGATCGGACGAAGTCGAAGGCGTAACGTATTGCTAATCGAAATTAGTGAGCGACTAAAGGGTTATCGTCCCATACAAACTACCGTCGTACGGGTGTACCGTCATCGTAACATCCTAGCACATGCACTTGTACTCAACCAGGTAGCTTGCATATGCATATCGTAGCATTTCCTTCCCGACAAAGGCGAGACAGCCACTGCAACAACACACATACTGATGGTTTCGAGGCACGAGCCTCGCAAAGCAACTCCGCTTCATCCAGTAAACTCAATTTGCTGAAAACCTCGATATTGGTAGTAACCACAAGGCTTAGTACCTTTTGTTTTAGATGGTTGTCAATGTCTGTCATGACAATGCGCAAGCATACTAAAGTAGCATTCGTCGCATGTATGTCGATGTGCATCCTAATGCAGCTGATGGTAAAGCCTGCGCCTATGACACGCCTTGACCAAGAAATTGGTATGGCTAATTTGCACAGAGCGCCTCGGCAAGCCCCCGCATGGATCACTTTTGCGTTGAGTGGGACCAGGATGATTTTGATGTTGACAAATGGTGGTCGCACCATCCTGGATTCGTCATTGAGCAGCAAAACACTACTCATCAATGCTTCCAGAAAGAAGCGAATCCTGTGAAGTTGCGTTTTCTTCGACGATTGCACAGGAATCAGTTTCACAACAAATGTAATGCGGTGCTCCCGCGACTTTTGAGAAGCTCAGGATGGGGTGCCGATTTTAACGGTTTGGGAAAAGGTTTGTTGATAGCCTTGTTGGCGAAGAAGCCGATGATTTTCGTTCCCAACCCTTTGAAACCAGCGACAATGGTATGGCAATATGGTGCCAATCATGATGGCACTAGTGCGACTTGTCCCTCTAAAGACATTGATTGCTACTTCCTCCCAATCACAAAATGCCCTACCAATCGCTCGCATACTTACGACGTTGACACGAGCTTTCATGAAGTCGATGGGGAAACATGGCCGTGGGTTTATCAATATCTCACTCGAGGCCAACAATGGGTTCGTCGAGCTGTTGTGACTTTTGTGGAGGATCAAAGGCCCCCTTTTCCGTCAAATGAATCATGCACCGTCATACACGTGCGGAGAGGTGATGTTATTCATCAAGAATCGATGCCTGCAGGTAAACGAAGTCGAGGATATCATCCAATCTCTACATATCTCGACCAACTCCCGAACGAACGTCGTCAACCGGGATCCAACATACTTTTGCTCACCGACGACGCCAATGCAATTGACGAAGCAGTGAATTCCATTCGCATATCAACTGGCACTGGGTCAACCGGACGCGACGACGAGGTAGAGACGCCACATTTATGTATCATATTACTGCTCCAACACCCAAAGATGAGGTGATTGCGATTCTCGGGACCTTTGAGATCGCCAAGACTTGTGATGCAGTTGTGCGTGGTGTGAGCAGCTTTGGAGAATTGATCCATTCTCAGGTAAGGGATGCGTGTCGGGAGAAGGGAAGAAATTTCATTTCGGGATTAGTATCTCAAGAGTTCGCTAGTGAAGAAGACCGCATTAAATCTGATAAGTTATTGGAAGAGACTCTTGCGAAGATGAGAGCCACCAAACGAGGTTCGTTGGAGTCGTGATGATGGGTGGAGGGGAGAAATCGAGAAAGGAGAATCACCGTTTATCTCGAAAATCATATGTGTTCAAGCCAGGGACGAAAGGGTACCTCTTCGGAAAAGAACTGAAGCTGCTCGTGGACTAGTTGTAATTGTATGCTTCCTTTGTACAATATTGACACCTGCCGCATCAATTCCGTCATAGATGTATACATAAGGAGGGTATGATTACGGCCTCACAACTGAGATAGTGATTCCAGCCGCTTCCTTGTTTGGCCTTGTCATAGTTGCCATCAACGCATCCTATAATTCGCAATTCTCATTGAGGTCCGCAAGTCTCTGTTGCGTTTACCGTGACCATGCTTGTCGTCAGGTCCTCATCCATCTGATTTATCGTTGTCATCCTAAATGCGATACGGTTAGCATTGACCACCGACCACTTGGCGCAATCCCACAAGTGCCTCAAAACATCGACATATGTCTGCCCATTGCCTTGCGAGTTTTCGACGAGATAAAGCCTTGTTCCTGATTGTCAGGCGAGGATTCCAGATCCTTGACTGCGAGCTCATAATTCCTGACAGAAAGTCACTGGTATTTGGCGAAATCTCTCCCACTCTAGCTACACATAGGGAAATTTGCCGAGCTCAAACGATTCCACATCTTCAACATCCATGTATTTCAATGTAGCAAACTCAACACTTTGGTTGAGCTCCCTGATTACGATGATTGTAGGTTGTCATCATCATTTTGTGCAGCCGTTCACTCTATCGACATGCTGCTAAAAAGTGTGTGTGATGTGTGATGGCGTCCAGAAATTTCTCGGTGATGGAGGGAACAACGAGAAATGTAGACAAGCCTCTCCAAGAATAATTCAACCCCTCGTTTGCTCGTGCTCTACATTACCGCACTAGTAGAACCCAAACATATTTCGGGTGCACAGACAAACCATGGTCTGGCCTGCGCCCACACACAAATACGGAATCCCGCCTGTCAACTGTCAAGGCTTTCACAACGTGTCACACCTGCAACCGGTCGCTGATCTCTGATCGGCAGGCATCTTCAGAGATGGGATATCACATATCACGCAAATCGGAATGATCTTTGACCTAATTGCATCCTTCTGGAGCACTTGGCCAATTATGAAGGGAATACTCTTGCTTTTCTTGACTCTCCTTCTCTGCATATACCACCTGGATGCCTTTCTTACCAACCCCTACCATCCTCGTACTCGAACACTAGCCGGTTCATTCCAAAACAACGCCCAACCAGCAGCCACGGCAGCACTCGACAACAAAGACAACAATAAACAACAACAAGTATTGTTGGACCACAGAGATGTCATTTGAAATTACGACCCCCGCCAGAGACGAGTTGGTGGAAACGATTGACACTCCGCCTTGCATCCAACATGATTCGTCTCGAATGCAAATTCAAGGGTGTCGATCCTCCCTTTTGTCTATGCCCCAAGGGCGGCAGAGCCACGTTGGAAGCTCACATTCTCAACAGCCAACAACGGCAATGCCGAGTTGGAAAATTCGGTATCACAACCCTCCGAGGACCACCTGCGGATGAAATTAACGAATCAGTTGAGGAATTGTACGGTATTGAGCTTCAAGGGAGATCAGTAGGGTCGGCGGCCATCATTTACATGTCGGTCGATCCATCACATCGACACAAGGGGATTGGTGCCTTGGCCTTGGAAGTGATATCCACTATACATGCCATGGGGATCGACTTTACTCTCTTGGTCGCTGACGATGATGGGTCGGGAAAACTGGTGGCATGGTACGAAGCGCACGGATACAAACGAGCCCCGAAACTTCAAGACATTTTGGGAAGTCCCGGCGGCAAATACGGGATTACCATGATTGGACCGACAAATTCACAACTATCTCCTGCGTGTCGACTACAATGGTGGTAATAAGGAACATGATAGCAAAGTTTCGTTATGTTTCTCATAATCTATACCATAGCCTCGTTCCTTTCTTTCCACATCTGATATCCCGTTTACTTTCTAGCTTTATTGGCAACTCCACTCAGGTAAATGGTCCACACCAGAGAACAAACGTTGATAAAGAGTGGAATCCATTGAGGGGCGACCATGCTGTAGCTCACCAGATCGACCAAAGGCCAAAAGCCGAGTCCTGCAGCCCAGGCTCCGGGAAGGTCGTTCTTGATCTTGCGGAACCATGTTTGCATCGTAAAGTTTCCACTCTGAAGGAGAGCCGAAGCGAAAAAGATACAAGTAAAGGTCGGTCCGAATATAAGTTGCCCCAATCCTGCCTTTTGCAATGTGGAGAGGAGGGATGTGCCGGGTAGAAGAGAAAAGATCATTTGATACCAATAATGAGCGGCGGGACCGAAATAGCAAAAGCCGACAATGGAGCTTGCCATGATCCGAGTCAAGTTGATAGACTTTGTCGTGTTATTTCCTCGTTCCAGTCGCTGAGCGAGGTAGTCAGAAAGAGCGAAAATCACACCTGCCGTCGAACTCTTGGTCAAAATGGGGCGTGCCTGGAGGGATGATGCGTAGGCACTGCCAAAGGCAGAAAGAGAGGAGATCATCGGAACTGTGACGGCTGAAAGAGGAGATTCCTTGGAGGGCTTAGTTGTCGTCGCACTCCCTGCAGCGGCCACGTCTTGGTCTCCTCCTCGTACGAATAGTTGCCTTTGCTGAAATGAGCCAGACGAAACGCCGTTGGATCTTGATATTCCGGCTCCCGCAAAAGTAGAGAATGCAATGGATGGGCAGTAAAGACCAAGGATAAGGACCGGCACGAGACTAAGACGGCGAGATGTCATGGGTGAAGATCAAGTAAGATACAGTTGTATGCGAGTATACTTGATTCGACGGAGTACCATGGTACTATCTCCTCCGACACTCCGATTGCCGAATACAATATCCTACTATATTATAAATTAATTGTGTGCGTGTGTGCGTGTGTGCGTGTGTGCGTCTGTTACGGAGTATGACCACTCTGGGGTACTGGATCAAATGTTGCACTGTTACGTGGATTACATGTACTACAGGTCTACAGTACATAAACGGACGGTAATTTATGTTGAAACGACAGTGTGTTACGTTACTGAACTACAATACTGTACGAATTCAAAGTTACTGGATGGAATACTCATTGAATTTGCTGTGAACAGGTTGCTTGACAAATGCTACTGTAAAATATACGGTGCGATGAACTGCAATACTGGGGCATGATAAGTACCAGGTACCTGGTACTGTACTTCATGAAGTTTCCTACGTGGGTACCATGGTACTGCATACTGTAGGGGAAAAAGTAGTGATACGGAGTACGACCAGGTTGGGGGTACTGTACGTCCAGTTTCCTGTAGTAGACACTCCGATCAAATGTGAGGCACCCACTCTAGTATATCCTACTATATTATAAATTAATTGTGTGCGTGTGTGCGTGCGTGCGTCCGTCTGTTACGGAGTATGACCACTCTGGGGTACTGGATCAAATGAATACTGTCTCATACTCGGAGTATGATATATATGTCATACATGCATACTGGAGTACTCCTTAAGCGATGTCGGTAAGATTTGCATATACGTAGTTGCGTCAGTGCGTGCGTCTGTTACGGAGTATGACCACTCTGGGGTACTGCACTACTTGCGTATAGTACTGAACTGTACAAACAGTACACACAACCGTGCACAACCCATACCGTACACGTATTCCAAAAGTCCGACCAATTGGGAGGTACCCACTAGTATATATATATATTACTTGTGTACTACAAACGAAACTGTGAGGAAACAACTCATAACCTATTTCAGAATAGGTTATGAGTACTGAACGTTCGAAACATCTAACGACCAGCAAGACGTCACCGTGGTCAGCAAAAAAATTGAAGTGACTACGGCCAAGCGTTCAAACTATATGCATAAGCCTACAAGCATTGAATACGCTCATGAGACAGCTCAGTGTGGTAGTGACATTGTTGGTTCCAGCAGTGGTGGCGTTCCGCTTATCCCTACTACTAGTACTAGTGTGTTATGTTATCAAACCCTGCTCCTCACCAGGAGCACTACTGTGCCAACGAATTCAACAACAATGCCACCAAGATTGACTTGGATATTTCAAAATGCACAAAATAAATGATCTGTTGATTTGCTGCTGGAATACATCATGGCTTTTGTGGATTTCATGTTCCTTTCAACTTAAAGGCCACTACATGGTGGTTTAGATTGTTAGATTTATGATATGGGGTTCCAGTTTTGACAGAAGCTGAATTGGGATACTGAATTGAGCAGCCAGAAACAAGTTGATGCACAGCTACAATTGCAACAACTAACCCTGCTGATCCTCCAAGAAAGGACGGACTGACCCATTGGCCCCATTCATCCACATAGCAATCCCATACTCTTTCTGTAGCATCACCCATTATGGTGATGATGCGTGTACCACCTGGTTTGAAAAGTCTCTAGAACTCTGGGGGTGTGACACCATAGTCTTCCTGAATTCTAGCTAACCAAGAAGGTTTGTTGAGTAGCTAGTCTTGTGGTATAGAATATTTTGGACTTGGGACTTTGTTGTGTCAAGGTTGTGCTGCTCTTGAACACATGAGACATCAGGCTGCACTTCTTTTAGTACCTCACAAAACCATCAAACTGCTTGCCCATCATTTGAATCTCAAAGCCATTTACATTTGCAATGAATGTTTGAAATAAATCCTCCACACACCGACATTAGAGCGCTGCTGATTGGCTAGTAGTGTCAGAAAATTGCATCTCAAGAACTCCTGGTGCTCTTGAGTGAAAAGCTTTCTCCGGCGTTCGGCGTGTGCACTCCGCATTATCTCATTTGCGCTTTCATCACCTCCTGCTACTGGGATACACATCAAACTAGTGGCTGCTCCTTGCCTCCATGGACTCCCCCACGATTGGTCAGATAAATCTATTGGGAGGCAGGATGCAGCAGAACGCACGTGGCGCTCAGAGCCTTAACGCTTATGGTACGAGAACTCAGGCTCGGATGAAACGAGATACTTCACCAACACCAAGATGACAAAGATCAAACAATTTACTCCATGGAATCCGCAGAGCTCCGGCACTATCACTCAAGCCCCACACTAGTTCCGATCTCCAATCAACATTACTGCCAAAACATCACCCTCAACAAAGTATTAAAAAGCCGTCCCTCGGTTCGTCGACGTTGGCTCAAACGAGTCAAAACTGCAAGAGCTGCATATCTTAAAGACGGCCAAAACCAACAGCTGGTAACCAGATACATGACCACTCGTCCTTCGATGCAGGATTCCACCAACACTCCAAGTGCACAAAAGCCGCCGCGCAACCCAGCAAACAGGGCAACAAGACCCACATACACAAACACAGCACAACAGCGGATGACGGCATTCTTCCCCAGTAGACCCCCCAACAACTCACACACAACACCCCAAAATCCTTTGCCCTCTCAACTCTAGAGAGATGCCAAGGCTGGGTACCGAATGCGTCCTTGGAAAAGTTCCTACTAGAGGCAGAGGTAAACCTATATAATTTGTTTTACATTGTTGTCACCATGGTAGGTGTAGTAGGGGACGACTCAGAGACGGCATGACGGTGGACAGGAATTGTCGCTTCTATTGAAAATTACAAATAGCAAACCAGCCACTTCAGAGTCGTTTTAGCATTCGTGCTAACATTGCAAAGGGCTTTTTTGACTTGACTAGGTTTAAGATTTCGTCCCTTATCACTTTTCACGCGAGTGAACTTTGCAGCAAGTCGTTTGCCTTGATTTCATTTCATTCTTTCTTCCCCCCATTCTTTGTGGCTGCCAGCATTCATGTTTCAATAACCAAAACCCTTTCAGAGTCGTGTTAGCATTCGTGTTGAGGAAACGTCGCGGAAGGCACTGTTGACTTGACTGCTGCATGCCTACGAATCGAATCTTGTTTCAGCATTTTTCCTGGATGTCCCGCCGGATCATCAATTTTCACACTATTGAACTGTACAGCATCTACGCTGTCGTGTTGATTCTATTTCTGTTTTTTTTCTATTCCCACACTCGCGTTGGGAAACAAAAACCTTGAGTACCAGGTACTTGCTTCACTTCAACACAATCGAACATTCAGAGACCTACTCAATCGTTTTGATTCCATTTCATTGTTTTCAGAGTCATGTGAGCATTCGTGTTGCAGAAGACACTGTTGACTTGACTGCTACATTTCTAGGAATCGAATCTTGTTTCACCAGTTTTACTGTATGTCCCGGATCAACGCTTTTGACGCGAATGATCCGTAATCTACGGTCTACGCTTTCGTGTTAATGCCATTTCATTCTCCCCCCAATCTGTACAACCACCCCTCTCCGAGTCGTGTTAGCATTCGTGTTGACGCAACGTTGCAGAGAACACTTTTGACTTGACTGCTACATTTCTACGAATTGAATCTTGTTTCAGCAGTTTAACTGGATGTCCCGGATCAACAGTTTTCACACGATTGAGCTGTACAGCATCTACGCTATCGCGTTGATTCTTTTCTGTTTTTTCTTTTCCCACATTCGCGTTGTCGAACAAAAAACCTTGAGTACCTGGTACTTGCTTCACTTCAACACAATCGAACATTCAGCGATGGCGATCATAATCTTGAAGCACAGCTCCCTTCTCTCCGCTGATGAAAAAAAGATGTTATTTCTGAAGTTGGAAGAGATTGAACGCTTTCTGAACGGCCGCGAGGAACAGTGTAATCTGCCGCATTTTCAAATCGCTCACGACCACGAGCATGAATTCGTCACAACCGACCTTGTCAAAAGGAATGAGAGCGGCTTTACCGACAACGAGATTGACAGCATGATTAAGGATTTGGCGATGTGCAAAGTTAAGGGCTTAGGGTCTGCAGCAGCTTTCGCTGCCAGTGCCTTGAAGACCGAAGCTGACAAGTCGGCCAAGCATAATTCGTGGTGTCCGAAGTATGAAGACCAGATTATCGCCCCCATTAAGAAAGATTTCAAAAAAGCGATCTCCTCATGGCCATTTTGGCTTCGAATGTTGATCGAAAACTTCGAATCCCTCGAATTTGGTGTTGATGACGTGCACCAAATCTTGTTTGATTTTGCCGTCCCTAAACTCAGAGCCCTCATGAGCAAAGTCGGTGACGTTATGATGCAGGGTAGGATTATGGGTATGCTGACGGCTATTGCCACCTTCAAGGATCGATTCCCAACGACCAGATTCCAGGAGTGGCATACATGCTATTACTGTTCGCAATGGCCATTCTCTTCGCGTATTGCTGTTACACAGTTGCGCCTTATACCGAGGCTCTGAGGTTCTGTGCAAATGTTGGTGTTGCCCTTATGGTGTCGGTCGTAGGAGTGGGATTGTGGCGATCCAGCAGCGACGTTTTCGTCAAGATGGCATCCGGCGCCATGATTGGTGCTGGGGCTTCAATCCTGATGATTGGTTTAGCTACAGCCCCTGTCGCTGCCGGAGCACTTCTGGGTGCTGGCATTGCTGGCTTTGCTGGCCTCTACTTTAGAGAGAGTTAGGAAGATAAGCTGAAGCACACGTGAGGAACCCACCACTAGATCGGCATGAACTGACTGCTCTAGTATGCGTAGCAACGTCGAGGGTCTTCCTTAACCTTCCGGCTACAACGCAGTTTAATCTGATTGACAATTATCACCCGTAGGCTTTATCAGAATTTTCCGAGCACACTGCGGATATGCACAAGAAAGTGAACGGCGTTGACAACAGATGATTTGGAGATCGTTGTGAGGGACTTTTTGTACGGTATACGGTATACGTCCTCCCAGGAAGGTCCGGCCGGACCGTCGGAATCGTGGAAAATCCGAGAACACGTGACACATCATAGTAAGGGTATCGTTCCCACGCTGAGTCGTTTTCAACTGAAAAAAGCAAGGCCGGCGCGTTTATCATGTGGATCATCATCAGTGCAATTCCACTTACCATAAGTGAAATTCCACTTACGGTAAGTGAAATTCCACTTACCGTAAGTGGAATTCCACTTACCGTAAGTGGAATTTCACTTACTCACAATCCGAAAGAGACACGTGTCGTCTATGCTGATCAGCATAAAGACATTTTCTGTAAGTGAAATTTCACTTACGGTAAGTGGAATTCCACTGACCGTAAGTGGAATTTCACTAAGCATGAGAATACCTTGCCGGCTCGTTTGGATCAACCGTTCCAGCTACAAATATCGCAACACACGTTATTGGAATCCAGCGTACGTGGAATTACTACGGTAACGGAGCTTAACGGCTAGAACTTGTTTTGGCCGGACCTTCCAGGGTCATTCGTGTACAGTAGTCTACGTGCTCGTGATGATGAGTGTTCAGCTTCGCAGTGGTGGAATCTTGGTACAAGATGTACATGCATCCTGTGATTCCGAGCACAGCAAAATTCCTGTGCATGTGATGTCTCCATATCTCCATACTTCAGTACCTGCTGGTACAGTATATTTCAACACTCTTCAACACATCAAACATCGTTCATCGATCATCGATCATCGCGTTTCTATCGCGTTTTGCGTGCTGTCCGCCATCATCGATTAGTCTACAAAACCAGTGGTAGCACTGAGCTCTCTGCTACAACACCTAGCTAGAGTAGAGTGCATTTTATTTTCAGGTTCGCAACATCAACATTCTGATTCCGCAAGGGCGGCGAATTCCATTGTCTTGATCAGTTTCTTCCATATGCCGATCCTGAATGGTCACGACAATTACATCGTCTCACTACAGCAATACAACTCAAATGAAGTCGAGGATGCCATTAGTCAAGGAAATGCGGTTATCCGAAGCTTCCAGCAGTTCGAATCGCTCGATGCGAGCTTGCGTGATGAGGGTGTTCCTATCAGTGCCACCTTTCCATCCTCCCCGGACCACAATTATCACGACGCTTTGCAACTTTACTTGCAGTCGATCTTGCAACTGCCTCAAGCCGTTCGCTCAAATGCATTGGCGGATTTTTTGACTGTCGCTGCTACTCAAGTATCGGTCTCCCCGGCGGACGCCGGTGCTGGATCTTCAACACCATTACAATGCATTGAATATCTCTTACCTTCCATTCAATCACCCACTTATAAACCAATTCCTCGCTTCGGATCTTCAAAGGCGACAACTGATACAATTCAGCCCGGTTGGTGGTTGGTTTGGTATTTGAAATCCGACGTTCCTGTGGATTTCGAAGCGTCCATCGTCCCAGCTTGTGAGGATGGCGCTGCGGATCAAAAGAAACAACAACAGCAGCAACCGCAAGTCATCCATCAGGAGACAACCTGCGAGCTTCAACCAGCACAGCAACAGCAAACAGCGAATTGCTCCTTCGGTTCCTATCGGATCCTGTCCGATCCTTCCAGTGCTGTACTGACAGTCACTGGGCGGAGCATATTAATGATGACAGGCAAGCCGAGGTTTGTCTTGGAATGGGATTTGGTTCCACATCTGGCATTTGTCGCGGCCTGCACGGCGGCCAAGGAATCCATGGTGGCAGCCGAAAGACGTAGACGAGCTCCACTCTTGAGTCGCCTTTTGGATTATTCGAATTCCCATAATCCTGTCCATCTCTGCCTACGGGTTGCGCCAATGGAGGGAACTCAAGGTATTGGGGAGGTGCATGGATCAGAAGACGATCAAGAAGTGAGTAATACACTGAGTGATCAAGTGGTGACTATGGAACAAGAAATTCAAAGATGGAAGCTTAGTTGTAATGATTTGAAAACTGAGCTTGCAACGGCGCAAGCACTGATCCAAACAATAAACCAACAACTGGAAACGGCCCGTTCCGAACGACGGGTCTGGAATGTGGTAAGATCCGAGTTGCAGTTGGAAATGTCGCGACTTTCGCAAGAAGTGGAGACGGAACGCAAAGAAAAGGTGCAAGCTATGTTAGACTTGCAAGAGGTGCGACAAGAGCTCGGGAAGTCAGCGGACAAGTCACACTGACTGCTCTTCAAGCTTGGAACAATGCCCTTTATACGAACGGATCGAAGAATCAGCTTGCTGAGTTAACCCAGACGATTAAAAGGTCGAAGCTGAATTGCTAACAGAGAGGTCAAAGAACGAGAAGTTGCAACGTAAGAGGAATTGATGAAGACCTTGCAACCGGCAGATCGATCGTTCTTTCTAACAACGTTGTTCCTTGTTCGCAGAAAGTATCGATAAAATTGAGAAATTAGCTGATGCGCGTGTCTCTATGGCAATGGATGAGTTGCACCAAGCCAGAATGGGACAACGGGCCTTGCAGCAACAAATTCGTCAATTGGAAGACGAGAAACGTAGAATACGAGCACTAGATGCAGTTCCCAGACCACACACCCAGCCAGCAACTCGTCTGCCCAAGCTTACTCTTGACCCTGAAATAGCGAACTTTCAGCATCCGGATCCTAGATTGAACCAACAACTGTCGGCTTTGCGAGATCGACATCAAAAACTTAGCACGCTAGTGGCACAGAATCCCGGAAACACCAAGAATATGGAAATTCTCGCCATGCTGGAGAAAGCCGTCCTTGATATTGTTGCTAAAAGCAATATGCCAACAACGCAAACTTGAGTAGACGTGGTGGATGTGCGTGACGGTAGATGGGAAGCGAAGTACTTCCGAAGAGGCGACTCAAATTGCCCCCATCAGGTTGCCAAGAATGACTTGTCATGTCTGTGTGTTTCAGCATATCAAAGGCCGCACTTCACGAACGAATTGTGTGATGCTTTCGATTGTTTCATGATTCCCAGCATCAAGTGTTTCGACCGAAAGGGTTTTGTCTGCCTATCTTATAATTACGGTTGTTATTCCGTGACGGCATGCAGCCCGCCAGTTTTGTGTACATTACAGAGCAATGGCTACGTTTAGTTGCTAATTAGAGAAGAATAGCACACGACACACGCCAACGTCGAGGCCCGTGAGTACTTCTGTGAGAATCACCTGCCTATATTGCCACTATGAGTTTCTCAAGGCGACAATTCCGAATAGCTGCATTTTTTGATGAAAATCAAACATTAACTGTTCTACGGCTGGAGTATGTATATCATAGCTTTCTTATAGCTCGGCGTTTGATACACCATAAGAGCATCCCCACCGCTGGAGCGAAATCTGAATCGGACATATTGGTCTCGAGCCTTTAGAAACCTATTTTGGACATATTGGTGGTATCTTTCTCGCACCGCGTGCAGATTTTTTCGAGCAGCACGATGAAATTCTGACCCCCGCTCTGTAAATTAGACTGCTTTTTCTGTCGGATTTTGTGGTAATCTACCTACAGAATGTGGAACTTCACGTACTACCAGTACCGGCAAACGAGAGGTTGCGTCCCGAATGTGTGTGATGTACAGGGTTTAATAGCATATACAGTAGTAGTACATTGATGTCATACCGTGGCGTTACGAAACAAAGATCATCGACAAGGATGCTGGTTACAGATAAGACTGTAGGCAATACTGCAGTAGGCGTACTAGCTCACACAGTACACTACAATATGCCCTACAGCCTTAGTTGCTGCGCAGTCGGAGATTGACGGACCGAGGACAGCCAGTAGCACTACACTACTGGCGGAAAAGTATTATTCTTGGATGGAGAGTCGACCACTCACTTTTCTCATGAGTGATCGAATCGACGGCAATGGTGATGATATATCTGCCTAACCGTTTTTTCGCAAGCATGTGAGAGAAGCAAACAACCAAAAGCAATACAACACTACATTACAGATGTAGTTGCAAATGCAATAGTTCGCTGTATCTATATTGTAAAGCAAACAAACAAACAAAGATCCTGCGATCGGCGCCGCCGCCAAAACAACAAATTTCGAAATTGACATCGAAACAATCACAATCAAGCGATTACAATAGCAAAATAAAGATCAATCCAACCAAAGCCGCAAACCAAAACCAACAATATCGCGAAAGCAATAATTGCTTGGAACATAAAACAACAGCACCAAGCAACAAAACAAACCAGCAAACACCTGCGAAAGGTAAATACGTCGTATACTAGTTCCGAGCGAAATACCAAACATGCCCAAATATAAACCAAAGCAAACAACATTGTATCTAACTAAGTAGCGTATTGCAAAATGCTGCAAAACGAGATGCAAATTTGCAGCATTCACCAGCAATTTTAGATGGCCCCATCATCGTCGAAATTCATCGCAAATAACGAGAAGATTAATTCAATAAACGAAATGCGTGAATATGAAAATACATATTCATCGAATATAGATAGCGGGCAATACAATACTATATCCAATCCACAACCTAAGTAATAAACCGCGGAACGCTATGTAATCTACAAGTGTGGCTCAATTTTAAAAACGAAGCATACTCCAGTATCAGAAAATAAGTCAACTGAACCCGACTATCATACCAAACAAAAAGCCCTCAGAGTAGCTATCATGAGTACTTAGAGTCATACACACAAGCATCTAACAACAAGCAGATGCCAAACAAATTAACTACAACAACAGTATGAAGTCCAAAAAATCCCAGCTACTAATCGTAAGAAAACTCAGACCCACTTTGCAAACAATCTCAAACACACAAACCAATTCCCAACATTGTCTGCTACCTGAAAACATTACTAGAAAGTCGTCACCAAACACACATCCATAAACGAAAACACAATCAGAGCACACAAAACGTAATCACAGCATTTCAGTTTCGCCCCCTAAACAACCAACAAACGTCCCCACACAATGTCAACTACCGATGCCAACGACCCTATCCCTGACACGGAACCAACCCTTCGTGATCTTGCCTATCAGGCAGCTAGCGCCGCTAAGCTTAACAGCTTTGCCGGAGCTTATGTCCCTAATCCCGACAAAGTCAAGCGCATCGCAACAACTTTCCAAGACCTACCCTGACATGACACGTGTCGCAAACATCTGCGATTCTAACCTTGTCAACCAGGTAGCTTTCCTCCTTGACATCCCAGGTGCCAACCCAACGTTGGCAGTTCTATCTTGCCCATTCCCAACGGCTCTCGGAACTGATGCTGTTTTCGCAGGCACCCTTGGTGACAGCATGGACATCATATGCCCAGTTACAATCAGGATGCGCGACATTAAGGGATACTGCATTACGGTCGCAGCGTCAAACTCCCATCCAACGCTCCTCAACATGGCAACCTCGACATCTGATCCGATCACAGAAGAAGGACCAGACCCAGAGGATGGTACAGTGGCCGACCCACCAGGACCAGACCGTATTGGACTTGACATTACCGACCCTGATGCAACGCCATGTTTCGCTGCATTTCCCAAAGTTTTCCTCCTCGCAGGAGGACACAAGATCCCAACAGGAGCAAAAATCAATGTCAATAATACAGACTCAGTCCGCAATCTCAACAACGCCACCGACCTTGAAGAATTTCATATGTGGTATGAAGCGATGCGTTACGGAACGGTGAACCTCCAAAACTTTTCGATTCATTCGAAAGACACTTTGTTCATCTACGATCAGATAGACAAAGCGCAATTCATCCCTGATACCAACCTCGTATCAAAGTTCACTGTGAAGCCAACGTTTCTAACTCCAAACGACCCAGTCTACCATGAAGTTACAACCGCGGTGTTGGCAGCAAAAGAAAAGGCATTTATCTCGTTCGGTAGCACAATGGCACGTCAAACCGCATTCACAACTCCACAAAAGTATTCACGAGAAGAGGATGCACCGAATGAATCCCCAAACATGGTTACAACGTTGCTCAAAGGTTTAACCACAGCGATCACAGACAATTCAACAAAGACAATGACAAGCACAGAACGAGAACACGCCAAGGAAGCAACAGAACACCAACACTTCTATGAAATCCTCTTCGCCTCAACCATTGAAGTAAGCAACGATGATGGAACAAAAACCAAGCACTTCAAAAAAGCAACAGTCGACCCCATGTTCATTCAAGTGCTAAAGACCAACAAAAACAGCAAAGCAACTCGACTCATGCAAATTGCAATTGAGTCTATGGCAGCAGAAATGAACTTCAGAGAGAATCGATTTGCATCCGCCAGCAGTCTTGAAGCCGAAATGTTTGACCAACCCCTCACTGCGGCAATTCGTACCGCACAATGGGAACACCAGCATACAGTTATTCATCCAGAGGGTATAAAAACCCACTTCGGATTTCATCACCTCGCACCACCGAGAACATGGTCTGCAGACTATAAAACACGGTTAGAAGGCGCAATCAAAGTCGTCCAGCAAGAACAAGTGGAAGAAGCAACATCACGTACCTCAGCAAAAGCAACAGAGCTTTACCACCTCGGCCGAACCAATACGCTGGGCGAGATCAACAACAACATCGGCAACTTTTATACAATGATGCATACAATGATAACTGTCAACGAAGACAATCCACCGACCTGTGGAAAGAAGTGATTGCATTCGATAGAATAATGCGATCACCAGAAGGACGAAAATGGTTCGAGCTCCATCGCAACCTGAAGGAACTCCACTTCAACGTCCTGCAAGACATCCAATCAACAATTGCAGGGTTTGTTGCAGTTGCACGCCGACCCGGCTACAAAATGCACTGATGGATGGACTCCCAATCTCCCTGAAATTTTTACCAACGCAAAGACGCAAGGCGAGACTCAGGCACAACTTGCAAACAGCAATCCTAACAATGGCAGCGGGGCAATACAAGGAAACTCCATTCACGTTTAAACTCTTCCAACCACTTGGCGAGTCACCAAACAAACGAAAAGCCACATCCGAAGCCTTGAATAGCGAGCACCCAAATACTCGTAATCGTCAAAATGGGAGCAATACGAACGAGACCAGCGTAGCCAATGGCCGTGTACCACGAAACAATAACGCAAACCAGCCGCAACGCAACCCAAGTGATCTCATTAGCAACACAACACCACCTCAGGGAAAGAAAATCCTCAAGCAATTGGCGACAGACAGCACCGCCCGACTCCTTCATCCAGGACCAATATTCCCGCACCCAATAAAACCGAACAGCTTCACGGTATTATGCTGCCGAAGTGCATACGAAGGCAAGACATGCACATTCCACAACTGTAAATTTTTCCACTTCCCAGCAAATCTCGCAACAGTGAGCCCCGACCTCAAGGCAAAACTTGTTGCATGGGTAGCTACCCAAGCAAATGTAGAATGGACAGACATCGGATCAACATGGGCGACACCCCAAGGTAACTCAAACAACACCACAGCATAAAACCAAGCAATATAGCAAACCAATCTCACAAAACTCATAATTTCCATATGTGTATCGTCGCAACACACCAACCAGTGCCGTTGCTTTTAAAAGACTTTTGTCTTCATGTCCCAGAACCAACGCATACACGCATGGCAATTACACCAGCTCGACCCACAGTAGGAATGTACGAAGCCGGTACAGTTCTTCAGTGTAAACAGTCAAACAAAAAGGTCATAGAAGGCGATTTCGAGACACTAAACGCAAAGGAAAAGAAGGTAAAAACAAACAATCATGAGCCAGCCGAGTCGATCGATAAAGCAATACCGCCAATAACGTCTGATTGCACGCGACTTTTTACAAATCAGCAACAAACATCAGCAAAGAGCAAACCTGACGAGCGCAACGAAAGAAAGACAACAGTAAACACATGCTGGGCGACAACAGAAAAACTTACAATCAAGCACTTAGAAGCATTCGCCACCGAAATCCTCCCAACGAGCGTCCAAATACAACTGTCACAACCATTTGGTAAGGATACAATTTCACAATCATTCTTTGCAGCGAAATCGTTTTGTCACGTACTGTTGCCGCTCTTAAAAAGCGGATATTTGTCATGCAGAGCTACCAAAACCCTTGAAAAGGCATCGTTCCGAGTAAGGCAATTACAACAACTTCGGAAAAAGTATAGCCCAATCAACTTCCGGCAGCTGCAGGGATTCCAATCTGATTGGGAAAACACAGAGTGCATACGCCAAGATTGGCGAGCCATGACAACCGCATGCGCCCTGCACTATAACGGTGACATTGCAACGGTAGTGAGATACATTGGGGAACCCCATGTGAATGCACATATCAATGCAGCCCACCTACTGGCAAAGCTCAAACCCATCGTAACAACGGACGTCTTTACCGACGTAACACGTATCCTGACAACCGGAGCACCAGCATACTGCAACGCTGAAGCATCGCAAGCCAATTTTGATGCATATCTGCAATATGGCAACCACAAGTCAGCGCAGGACAATCCGAAGGTATTTGAGAAAACAATCGTCAAACAAAGCAAACGAGGACTCACCCTAATAATGGATCCGGCGATAGTCCATTTCACACTCAACACGCACCTAACGCCACAAGGACTTGTTGACATTCTACATCATCGAAGAAAGCCACGCCCAATATCAGATAGCAGTTTTCGCCCGTGGCCAGGGGCGCATGCTATTAATGATTGGACAAGCAAAGCCACCGAACCAAAACTCCATTTCGCCGATTCGTTTCAGCAATTTCTAATCTGGCAATGGAATTTGGCAATCTCGTACCCCCAACACGATAGACACACCGGTGATGACGACGTGCAATGCGCATTCCCACGCGTCAAATATAACCCCAATTTGGTCGCAATGCACAGCGCAATTTCACATGGAACTCTGATTATGCACACAGGACTTACATTTGGTGACAACACAAGTCCATCAAACTGGGAGCCAATCGCAAGAGCGCGCCAACAATTAGCCCAAAAGCTATGGCATGACGAAGACATACTGGAACGCGCCCAACAATACCTGCCAAATTTCACATTTGAAAAGCCAGCAACGCAAACAGAAAGAGATGGATTCGCAATAGCTATCCCCGACACAAAAAACCGAGGAGTATTCGACAAAACAGGAATTCGAATTGCACCCCGATACAACCATCATGTCGACGACAACATGTATGGCGATATATCGGAACTCATGCCGAGAGCAGCAGCCGCAAGTATCATCAGTCTATACGAACTCGCGGGTTATCCAGATGGCAGAATCCCAGATCCTATATCCTGGGAAAAGTTTGGGTCAGCGTACGGACATATCAGGAGAGTAGTTGGTTGGGATTTCAACACGAGATCACTTACCTATACCCTCCCAGACGATAAAAGGCAGTCAATCACCAACCTATTGCAAGAATGGGACGGAAAGGACAAATGCAACATCTTGGAGGCAGCAACACTCCACGGCACCCTCGCGGACGCATCGCGTGCCAATCGCCAAGGAAGAACATTGTTCTTTAGTTTTCAAAATGCACTTCGCCGCGCAATTCAAACCCGTTTCAACCAAGTAAGAGGGTATTACAATCGACAAGGAAAATCCAAAAGGTATCAAGCAGACCTTCCAAAGCATTTACACACCAGAATAGACGCCATGATTGCGCGCGATATGGCAGCCCTGCTATGGACAAAGAATGCCAAGATAACAATTGACCAAGCAGTGAAAGTAGAACTCGCCAACCTGCACCAATTGCTGGCAGATCGAACATACAAATGGGAAATGCACGTTGGCCACGTCATACCCCGCGACCCTCAATTCACCAGCTTTGGCGACGCATGCCTGACGGGAGGAGGTGCATTCTGTCACGACCTCCAATTCTGGTTCGACATGCACTGGTCTGAAAGGACAAAACGAGCCATCGCGGTCAACAAAATCCACATCAACTTAATGGAATTCGTTGTCGTTATAGTCCAGCTCGCAGCAACCATAACACTAATGGAGGAGACAGGGCTGTACAAACCATTGCAAAGAACATTTCCAAATGGTATCGCAAAACTCGCCAAACTGCTGATCAGAACAGACAATAGCCCATCCCAAAACTGGGCGCATAAAGTTTCCGCCAAATCGGAACGAGGTCAACAGATGGTCCACCTATATGCAGCTTTGCTCGAAAGAACCACAATTGCGGTTTCATGTACACATGTGTCAGGAGCAACAAATCTCCTCGCCGATTTTTGTCACGCCCACCAACTCACTTACCTTCCCCGGCACTGCGCCATCAACAGATATTCGAGAAGGAGCCGAAACTCGCATCCTATCGCTATTTCCGCCCGAGTCCAGAGTTTTATCAAGCCTGGCATCCAGGCTGTTCAACGAGCAATGGATAGCAACAACAACACTGCCAAAACTGCTCGGACAATTCGAAGCAGGAGAATCCATTACTTCATCTTTTGTCACACTGTAAAGCTTACAGATGACTGGCGACTTCAGACCCAAAGTCAAGAACGCGCCATTATCAGCTGGCCCTTTATGCAACACACCTGCGACAGGATCATCACCCACTGCCGTTCATTAAAAGCAGGAACCATCAGGAGCTACTTACTGATGTCGCAAAATTCCTTGACGATTCAGGGATATTGATCCCCGATTCAGATCAACAGCTGACACCAAAATGGCACCAGCAATCACCAAAGTACTCGCCGAAGTCCAACGATGGGAATCCGTCCCAAATAGACGCGAACCATTCACTCTGGAAATGCACGCCTTCATTGCCAACACAACTGACGCCCAAAAGGATGATTGTTGTCTAATGGCAGCGCTAGCTGATTGGACACTATGCAACCTCTACGCAGGATGCAGAGGCGTAGAATGGATGCAAACCGATTCATCCAAACGCGACATAACCACATATCACAAAAACCGCTTTGGCAACGCCTACGCATTCACATTGAAGGATATCCAATGCTCATCAACAACAAACAAAAGGCTTTCACTAACAGAAGCACTCACATATCCGGCATCTGTCGGTAGCATCCACCTGCGATTTGAAGAGCAAAAGAATGGTGAGAATGGGGAGAAAAAGTTATTCGTTCGCAATGTCAAAAACCCAAAAGTCTGCTTTGTTACGCATTTTATGCGTATCCTAGCACGACACGCGACCATAACAAAATCAGACACAACAATACCTTTAAGCGTCTACAAAGCAAGCGATGGGACCCCATGCAACATAACATCGGAAGCTGTTGAAACGTGCATGCGGGATGCTGCATCCAAAATGTTCAATCTTGACCCAATCAAGAACAAAGCAGAGCTCCAAATGTGGTCAGCACACTCATTGCGTGTTGGTGCTTGCACTACCCTATATGCGATGGGATTCCATGAAATGGAAATTAAACACCTCCTGCGATGGAAATCAAATGCATTCATGACTTACCTTCGCAATCTGGCAGTCACGTCTCGGCGACATAATGACGCCCTTGCTGATGCCAGCTGCATCCCAAACTTCCTATAATGGTGACAGCATTAATGAAGCACTCATAGTCGCATCGCATCATAGAAGTAACGTCGCATTTAGCCCAAGCATCGCAAACACATCATACACAAAAGAAACAAAACTCCAAGATACCAACATCAAAATGCCAAATGCATCATGATATCATGATTCATGATTCATAATGCATACGCATGTATCGCATATCCAAAAAATTCTAAAGTACGCTACGCGAGTAGTACTAGTACATGAAGTATGCGCTGGCATACTTTGTTGCCGGTAGTGCTCGCATACCTTAGTAGTCCAGCGGAAATGGAATGACCGCGGGGCACTGGAAAATTTTATTCCAGTAGCCCCGCGGAAATGGACTGACCGCGGACCGCAGATCGCGGATCGCGGGGCACTCGAATGTTTTGTTCCAGTAGCCCCGCGGAAATGGACTGACCGCGGACCGCGGGGCACTGGAAAATTTTATTCCAGTAGCCCCGCGGAAATAGACTGACAGCGGACCGCGGAACCGCGCGGCACTGGATTATTTTTTTCCAGTAGCCCCGCGGAAATGGCCTATGGGCATACCCGCGAACCGCGGGGCACTGGAATAATTTGTTCCAGTACCAGTTGTTTTCAGTGTTCAGTGCAATTTGACATTCCACCCAACACGCGACACAGATACACATGCATCTCCGTACCAAACTTCAAATTTTTTTAATTTTTTTTTTTGCTGTTGTTATTTTTTGCGTGCACCGGCAAGTCCGCCTGCATCCGATCGATATGGCACCCACCACGGCAGCCCCTGCAGAACAGCCGCGTCAGCAGACGACATGGGACAGGCCTGTGCTAGTGAAGCCATCCAGGAATCGTTCGACTCCTAGGATTATACTAACGTCATAGCCACTGCGTTTTAGCCCACTACACCACCTGTAGAGACCTAGCAATACTAGAGTCTACGTACAGACAAGTAGCGTGCAATTCAGTAATCGCAGTTACTACGACATTCACCACGCACACTAGCCGTATCGCCGGATGCTGTGACAAGCCGAGGCGACATCTGGGAATCCTGTGGATTCCACGTAAAGAACAGGCACTCCGCAATCGTACCACTCAATTTACTACTACATACGCATTCATTGCGTCGACGTCGTTTCAATGGTGTTACGGTGCTCGTCCGAGATGATGTCAATTTTTTGCATACAGATCACAGACAAACTGACATGAGTCACAGTGTGAATGTGGCATCCGTGATAAAATCCTATTGGTTAATTTTTTATTCGAATGGGTCGAATAGGACAAAATGAGGGGCGCGAGAATCTGGACCCGGCTCGAGAATTCAGCAATTTGGCTCTATTCTCGAGCCCCAAATCAGATTTCGAGCCGCTCGGGCGCGAAATCTGAGGTATCGAGCCCAAGCGGTGCCATGCATTTTGGACAAAATTGTCGACACAAATGGTCCTATCGGGTCATATCTCAGATTTCGCTCCAGCGGTGGGGATGCTCTAAAAGTCTCAGATCTATTTTACGTGCTGCCGCTGTGCGCATGAGAAGGAGAACTCGACCCACACGGTACGATACTATAGTACCCTCTCTAGAGTGGATAGCGTCATACTGCAGGTTCATGAATCATAGGTTTTTGACTTTCTGCAGGACTTGAACCCACAGCCTCACCCGAAATTAGTCCAGTATACTGGTCGTAATGTCGTAATATAGTCATAGCGTCATAGGTCATACAGTAGCAGATAAAGCAACAGTGCCGAACCATCCTACTGTACTGAATTGAGGGCAGTTGAGAATTGACGCTTGACACCTGCAAATCCCACATTTGTAGTATACTCGTTACTCGGTTCATGTATCGTGTGTAATTTGTCTTATATTGACTTCAATGATGATAGATTGCGACGACCAGCGTAGTATTCGTATCAGGTATCAGAGTGGCGTAATGGTTGAGTGTAGAAAGTGATCACAGTTCCGGTGCCCACGCAAGCGAACTCTTTATGGCAAGGCGCATCTACTAGAAGATTCAACAATTCTCAAAATTCAACCATGTTCTCTTCGTTACGAAAACCTGCCGCCAACACCGAAGTGTCGATTCGGAAGGCTCGCAAATCCACCTACACAGAGCCCTTACGCGACAAGTCGAAGGAGTACACGGCTGAAGAGCTGGACGACTTGAAGGTGTATCTTTCCGATTTCTACCGCACCATTTACAGCCGCCGCGACGAATGCACCAAAATATGTCAACAAAATCCAAAGACTGTGGGACACTTCTTTGAAACTCTGGTTCCCCGGCATGTGACATTCGAAGACTTTTGGCAGCGATACTTTTATCGATGTGATCCGGATAACGTGATCCGGGAGTGGGATCGGCAAGCCGCAGCTCAGAAGGAGCAGTTGGATCGGAAGATTCAAGGCTCTGTGCATAGCGCCCAGAAGTTGTGGACTAGGACTGTCGGAGGTGCGAAAAAGGAACCGGAAGATGGGCAACAGCCGGACGGTTCATCCGAGGAGAATGCAGCAGATGCTGTAGAAGCGGATCCATTCAATCCTGACACCTTCATGAAAGATCGGGCGGAGGCTCTTAATGTATTGCAGTCAACCTTTGGGGACTCGCCGCAAAGGGGACAAACACAGCAAGAAATGGTCACAGATTTACCAGATGAAGCTTCGGATGCGCTACTTCTGAGTGAACCAGTTGGGCTCTCGTCGGAAGGAGGTCTAACGAGGGGCGAGGTCACTGTTTCCGATGCCGCATTGTTAAGGGAGGGTAACGAAGAGAGTGAATCAGTACCTCCTTCCCCTCAGGTCGACGTGGGGCAGGCATTACCGCTGGGTTTTAGCAGGCAGATGGAGTTGTCTCAACCTGAAATAGGCGCGGTTGACACGACCAATGACGTAAAGGTCACCATCGAAGGCCAGGAAGATGTTACCGAGCCCTTATCGGAAAGTTCATACACAAGAGCAATCATCACGACATCTCTCGAAGAAAAAGATGCTCCGACAACAGCAGATTCGATTCCTGATGTGAGAGAGCGGACAGGTCGCAAGTTGAGTTGGAGCTGCTAGCAGTGGAAAACGATGAAGTTGAAAGGCTGGAGACGGTCGTAAAGGAAGACGACGAACACATTAATCAGCCTGTTAAGGCTGCATTGGTCAGTTTCGCCAGGATAAACGTACCTGAAGTTGCAAACAGCGACATCGAAGTATGTCTTGCACCGGAAGACGCTTCAAAGCTAGATAAAGATGAGGTCGGAGAGGTTGCGAAAGAGGTGCCGGAGCAGTCCATGTGCGGCGATGGTACACACGTGCTTAGCAATGCTTCTGCGAACGTGTTTACTGAGTTAGAGCCCGCGCAACAACTTGCGACCAAAACTGTGTCCGTCGTCTACCGCCAAGTTTTAGGAAAGGAAGAGATGTCGTCTGAGTCGACGAAAAGCCCTTGCGAGACCACTTCAAAAGCGGACACCGAGATATCAGTCGAAATCGCAGCAAAAGCAAGTGAGGTTGAGTCGATCGTTGCAAATCAAGCCAACGTACGTCAAGAGTTTTCCTCAGTCACTGAAAGTCTTCCTGAAGTAACGATAAGTGGAAACAGCGAGGAGGACGCGATTCTTCAGGTTGAAAAGGAGAATCAGAGCTGCCAGTTGCCGTCATCGACAAGTGAGCACCCCATGAAAGTTGACGAAATGCAAGACGCTATCACACTAACGGAAGGGCACAAGGAAGTTGTGTCTCTAGCAGCGTCCACAACTACGAAACCGAGCGTAGCCGCGTCACACGAGTCGACTCAATCGTCGACCATCGTCGAAACTATCTCAGTCTCTGAAGGTCGTTCTTTTGAACTCTCCAGATCAACCTCAAGCACATCACCGCATATTGTTGCGGCGAATGCTTGCGATCAAGTGAATTTGGGCCCCACAATTGGTGAGACGGTAATGGAAGTTGCTGAAGGGGTCAAATCAGAAGCAAAGCCCGAGTTTGATCAATCGTTTGACATTGGAACTGCATCCATCGTAGATGTCACTCGCAGTAAGGAGAACCCGTCAGAGGAATCTGAAGCCGATGCCGGATCTCAAGCTCCAAATGCCTACAAGTCCAGAACAAAACGACTCATGGACATTAGAAAAACGTCAGATCGACCAAAGACGCCGACGAGTGTGAAGAAGGAGCTAGAGATGCTGCGTCAATCCCAAGGTGGCTCCTCCGTCCAGAATTTGAAAGACTTTTGGGCCCGCACTGAGCAGAGTTTATCGCCAGCTATTCCCACAAAGACGATCACTCCATTGAGGGATGGTGTTAACAACGCTCGACTGTCGTCACCAATCACCACTGCTCAATCACTTGCCAGGCCGAACACAACGCCCCCGGCTCCTTCCCGCGAAAGCTCGGTGGGAGGACTGAATCCAGCGGAGGAAGCGACAATGATTGCGGAAGCCATATTGCCCTCAACAGCTGAGATCGGGGAACCTGCGGCTGAGCAAATTGTTGCTGTAACGCAAGTGACGAGCGTTGCCGATGATAAGGTAACTCCGCAACCTTCGTTCGCGGAATGTTCGGAGGAGCAATTCGATCCAATAACGCAAGTGCCAGCCATTAAAGAAGAAAAACTTGCTTCCCAAGCTACGATTGCCGAATCTACAGCGGAACCAGCGCATTCATTGACGCAAGCGACAACAGTTGAAAGAGAAACGCTAGAACCGCGGGCTACGACTGCGGAACTTGTGACGGAACTGCTAGAATCAGTAAAGCCAGAGACGGCAGTTGCAGAAGAAATATCGACAACAGTTGAAAAAGAAACGCTAGGTCCGCAGGCTACGACTAGGGAAACTTTGACGGAACTGCTAGATTCAGCGAAGCCAGAGACGGCAGTTGCAGAAGAAAGATCGAGTCCACGAGCTTCGAAACCAGAGCCTACGGGTACGCCATCGAAGGCAATGAAACAAGTGGCTGCGGTTGACGACGAACCCTTAGGTTCAGGAGCTGCCGTCGCAGAATCTACGACTGCCGAGTCTGCCAAGGATCAAATGTCTCGAGTGCAGAAAGCGACAACGATGGTGGCTCTCGACGCCACGGTCGCCGAGCCTACGAGTGCGCGTTTGAACCCTGTGGAACAAGAGACGGCGGGCGCAGATGGGGTCGATTCTGCTCCAGCTACGATTTTCGAACCCCCAAACGAGCCAGCGAACCCAGTGCAAGAAGCGCCAACGGTTGTAGTCGAGATATCGGATGAGGGTCCTGCAGAAGAGAAGCCAATTCGAGAAACTCCTAGTACTAAAGTCACCAAACGACGTCTGGTGTCTTTCATGAGTCTCGCCGTGGCCATTTGCGTCGCATTCTTGGCTGCTGGAGCTGGAGCCACCCTGTGGTGGCATCAGGATTATATATGTGCGCCGGCCATGGGAAATCTCGCTCACGGTCGCTCGGAAGCCCCGTTCTGGGCACCTCCTGCGTACAAGGAGCTTTTGTTTGGCCTGCTGTGTGGAGCCAAACCGGAGATCCAACTACAATGGATCCAAGCTGGGGGTGGCCTATCTACTTTGATGATCACAGATCCGCACTCACTATTGGTACAACGCCAACGACTTGTCTCGGCAATTGTGACACCAAGGCATATATCTGTTACCAACAAGAAAGGAAAGGTAGAACTGCTCGAAGCGCCTTGGGCCTTCACTAGAACCAAGGCAAAATAAGAGTATCGGGCCTCTGTGGGCATGTCAAGCAGCGAATTCATCATAAAGGTCCACATGAGGTGCCCAGCTATATGAGAAGATCACATGAAATGCCACTCGTCGGGCTTCAGCGCACCCATTACCCGTAATCCTCAGAATCCATCCGATCTACAGACTTGACGATCGAGGGAGGAGCATCGCGTGAAACGTCAAGATGTTGTTCTGAAGTAACGCTATATATTGACCTTGAGATAATCCAGACCACTGGGATACCCTTTAATAGAATAAAGAAGAAGCATAACAAGCTGGTCTCATATCTTTACGCAAGCTGCCACTTTTACGTTTGAATGCAAAACTAGACACGGCGAACTGTAGCATCAAAGGTTGGTCATCTCCACTAGGAGAGAGTGACTTGGGACACTCAGCAATCCTGGTCTTGCAGGAACTTTGGCATTGCCCGCACGATCTCCATGGCTTCTGCACTGATGTCTCGAATGATGTCATAAGCACTTTCAACCGACGAAATATCCCCCACCCCTTCGCCAGCGTAAACATGACATATTGCGCTTTCGCCATCGCTTTGAGCATTTCGAAATTGAGCTGCCACCGTATCCATGGCTGCCTCCAATTCTTCCCGCGGTTTTCCATCCCATGTGTCAGTCAAGGTATTTTTCAGCACACCGACTGAATCATAGGGATATGGCCAAGGCGTAGTTGAGTACGAATTCTGAATTTGATCAATAATAGTGGTTCTCAGGCAGTCATCTGCTTCCTTGGTTGTAAGCAATTGCTTATGCTCAGGTTGTCCCATGGCTTCATGCGACGCCCAGAGTCGAGTTCCCAGAACAATTCCATCACATCCCAAGGCTAGTGCCGCCGCCAGGAATGGCCATTGACCATACCACCGGCCACGAGGACTGGTATATCTCGATGATGCTCATCACGGAGCGCTACTAGCTTTGCGACACGCCCGGCCAAGCTGAGCGTCCCACTGCCCAAGTCACGTCGCAACCCATGGCCACGGACTCTGATCCCTGTGCAATAATGGCATCGACACCAGCAGATAGTGCTTCTTTCATCAGCAATGCTGCCAACTTGGACCAAGACTTGGGCTCCGTGTTCTTGAGCTATTTGGATGTTGGTTTTCTGGCAGGTGGGAGACACCTGCAATGTACAAATTGCGGGTGCAAAGAACTGTACATACTTGGGTTTATGGCGCTGCAAGATGGTCTCGAGTTTTGTAAAATCAGCAGCACACGATGAATGCGTGATAAATCCGAGCGCCAGAGGTGAATCCTTCGGGGCATGCTGTCGAAAGAGGTCAATTTGCTCGTCCAATTGTGGCAGATTGTCCGCATGGCCTGCTGCCACAAAGCCAAGGGCGCCGGCGCGCGTGGTCGCGGCCGCCAATACCCCACCAGAGACACCGGCCATTGGTGCGCCCATAATGGGAAGAGGACACTGAAACGATTGTGTGAACTTGGTCTTCCATGACGATGCAGCCTTCATGACAGACGCGTTGATCCATTCACCTTAGATGTTGCTACGGCTTGATTTGCGTTGCGTTACCGCCATCTCTCACGATCTCACGCTACCAACAGCAACACACGCCATCACAGCACATTAGATCGGCGACATTTTATGTACTTGTACTTGCACTGTAATTGTAGTTAGTACTCGGAGCTCGGAGTACAGTACAGTACTGTACCGAAACCTAATGATCTCGAAAACGACATAGGATGCGGATGACGAACGACAACACCTGGTGACGTTGACCGCTCATCTGATTCGATGAATGATGAATGACGAATGACTACGACTACGCTGGTAAGGTACATTTGTGCGATTAAATGCTCATGACTCACCACTCACCACCATAAGCGCCACCTCATTTACAAAAATGTGATACTGTACGGGCCCGAAACTGTCAGAGCTGAAATACGAAACACCTCAGAAAATAAGTTTTGTCGACTTAGAGGAATGTGCTGTTGACATGCATACGACGCCTAATTGTGACATGGTGACGCATCGTACGTCGAACACGTGACAAAACCAACGCATAGCGTCAATCCTTCGTGACCGACCTAAATTCGAGGTTACCATCGTCTCACAACTTCACCAAACAAACAACCAAACAACGCCTCCTTATCTCCACAAACAGCACTACCAATTGCCATGAAGTCCACACTCGCGCTCATCGCCGTCTGCCTTGCAACCACGCAAGCCTTTGTTGCCACAACGCCATCCACTCATCGACTGGCTGCTCTCAATGCTTATGTCCCAGCAGGTCTCTCAGCTGCCGAATACAAGCGCATCAAGGAGGCAGATCAGAAGAAGATGGGAAATAACCTCGGTGGTCTTGGCCCTCGCGGATTCAAAAGTCGTTCTATGCAGTCATGGCAAGAGGCCTACGAACGAGGTGAGACTGGACACTCCATTGCTCCCTTTGGGTACCGCGAAGCCTTGAAGAAAGCGAGATCAAAAAGCAAGATGTCCCGTACATGGTGCGCGGCGGCTCCTGGGACAACAGCGACGTCGCTGGAGCCAAGAGAAAGCGGTGGTTGCCATCTGACAAAGAATATGCCCGTGGTGGCTTCAGGAAGGAACAAAGCGTAAGCATCCTGGGAGGTGGTCCCGGCTTTGACTGGACTGGTTCGAGACCTCGCGAAGAGAACTTGAAGAAGTTGGTTCCTGGCTTGAGCTAGGCGTCGTGGCATGATCTTGCATTGTTGGGTCTTGATCATCGACTGTATTAGTTTAGAGACGTGTAAAGTAAAATTTTGCGTGATACGAGACTTGTTCTTGCGTCGTTCGTGCATACCGAAGTAGAGATACTAACCTGACTAGTTATTTCGATGCATAAAAATACTGCAATAGCAACTGGCACTTCCCTAGTGTGCAAACGTGTGCGATTTCCCGGAAGCGCTAGAGTGGAGAGATGATATCAAACAAACTGAGAGCCTCAAGTCCTTTACCCGAGTCGAGGATTACGAGTGGTATTCGCAAGGTCTGTGGTAGGAAACTGTCCGTCGTGAACAGGCAGATTGTGGTAGTGTCGACGTGGTTACTATTTACTTCGGAGCTCTCTGGAGCGCAGTTTTCTGGTATGTACCTATATTTGGCTTGTCGCGACACGGACGAAAAAAAGGGTGGTTCGCATTCGGCGCAGACGCTCGCTTTTCCATCACAATTACTCGGACTTATTTATAGAATTTAGGGAGTTCACAAAATCAATTATAGCAATCAATAGCTAACCGAATCTATCTATAACATCCTTCACACTTACAACCAAGAAGCACAATCCGACACAATGAAGATAACTTTGCGTTTGTTGCTGTATTCCTTGCTACAACACAGGGGTTCACTGTGCTGTCACCCCACCTACCACATCTAGCCCCCCTCAACGCCTACGTCCCAACGGGCCTCTCTGATGCCGAGTACAAAAGAATCAAGGAAGCTGATAAGAAGAAGACGGGGGAAAACCTCGGTCGCATAGGTCCGCGTGGCTTCAAAAGTCGTTCCATGCAGTCGTGGCAAAGGCCCACGAGCGCAATCAAGCTCACCACATAATGTCTCCTGTTGGGTACAAAAAGGCCCTGAAGGAAGGAACGATGAAAAAGCAGGATGTTCCCTACATGGTTCGCGGCGGCTCATGGGACAATAGTGACGTCCCGGGCGCAAAGAGACCCCGTGGTTGAAGTCTGACAAGAAATATGCCAATGGAGGGTACAAGAAGGAACAAAGCGCAAGCATCCTGGGCAGTGGTCCCGGATTTGACTGGACTGGTTCGCGACCTCGCAAGGAAAACTTGGAGAAACAGATTCCCGGTCTGAGCTAGGTGCCGAGGCAACTGCACGCTCGTTCCATTTGCATACTTAGTACAAGAAATCGTAGGCACGGTGGAGGCATGGATGATAGTAAATCGCACGATACCTAGTCTGACCGACAAGGCCTTTCATCAGATCTTAGCTGTTCGTGCTTACGAAAACTGTTGCTTCGTTTGCCATGCTGTTCCCATTCAACTCACTCAGGTATGGCGCAGATGACTTCTTAAGCGTTTGGCTTCAGATTTGCACCCTTGCGTTCCAGACGTTCGTCGACCCAGCCAGCGAAGCACACTTCAGATGACATCTGTCCAAGAATCTCCTTAAAAAATCCTTGTTCTTCCAAGAGACCCCCATGGCCATGGCAGTCCATACATTTTTAGGCACTTGATGGTCAAGATGCAATCACATAGCATGCCATTCGCTTCGAAATGGGTAGATGATCGCATCTCCATAGATGATCGGCTACGGTTCGCAGAGGAGCCAATGACGTAGAGCTGATAAATTTGTGGATGGAATTGCACGGCGCGATATACTTTCCTCACCGAGGAACACGTCGTGTGTGAGACGCAGACAATCGTGAATGGATTCTCGTCGCGCAAAACACAGCATGCCCGATGCGTCAAACTTCCAACGCATTAGGTATCTTGTTTCGTTTGCCGAAACCAATCAGATACGCCGTGATTGTTGACTTTCCAGCAGGCTATTGTTCGATAATGAACGCATCCCAGGTCTGACGAGCGAGATTGTGTGAATCTATCGAAGTACCACATAACTTCATCACGGTCAGGAGTTGAGCCAATCGACGGGCGGAGCAAGGACCCCGCGCATTCTTATCATGCAAGGTAAGGCAACAAGTTTCGTGGTGTGCATCAACTGGAGTTAGAGTATCCTTTGCAGGGTTGCCAAACACGTCGAATCGTGATGCGCTTGATTCGATTGTGGAAAGGGTTTCGGAATCGCGACACGATGCGATCAAGACAACCAAATGGTTGAGATGGCATCAGATTCCCCCTTTGACGGTAATCGGATAAGTACCTGACGTCGAATGTGCTTCTATAGAAGATGGAGATAGCGGTGAAGCTTCAGTTTATGTTGTATCGGAGTAATTGCGTTCCGTATAACCACATTCTGACAGCAACTCGATTCCTCCACTTGAATGGGAAAACCTGGTGTAAGACCTTGTCTGATCGAAGCACAATCCATCCATTGCAGAAGGGAGCAGCATCCTTACACAGCGTCAGATAGGTAGTGAATGGTGTCAAAATATACGAGACGGTCTAAATTCGCCCATCATCTGAGGCCTTGAGACCTGAGACCGTACGTAGCGCTGACATCGTAAATGACACACAATATGCTCCAGCGTATGACCATCAGAACTGTAGTCTGTAGTCGGTAGTACAATTTACACAGACCTTGGTACTTCAGTACTTTGATGTTCAGTACGGAAAGAATCAAGCACATTGCCATACAGTGTGATGTCGGTCAAAGTGTACCAGTACCTGCTACTCCAGTAGACGTTTTTGTGTCCATCAAGCACCTGTCTCGAGTCTGGATTGTCACATCAATTGTGTCCCCGTCAAAATGAGATCGACATCCTGGTCAGTTCTTGTGCTTCGATAGATATCAATCGTCTGTAAGACATCTTGATCATTCAATAAGATGCCTCCCAAAGGAAAAGGTGGTCCTGCCAAATCGGTCCGCTTCTCATCAGGCATCAAGACGAAGAAGAAGGATGTCGACGATGATAATGACGGCGATGACAATGTTGTTACTGAAATCAATCGACCAAAGAAACGTCCACGAACTGAGGAGCATTTTCAGCATGATGAAGATGACGAAATTGAAGAGTGGGTGAACGACGAAGATGATGGGGTTCTGCCATCCGAACGAGATTTGGTCAACGCCAAACGCAATCGTCGACTCAAACGTCAGGGACAAGATTTGGATGACGACGATGACGACGAGGATGATGATACCAACATCAACTATGAGACTAGTCTTTTGGCAGAAAATAGTGATAATGACGATATCCCTGTCGAGCCGTTTAATATGAAGGCAGAGAGCACAGATGGGTCGGGCTACTTTGACGGAGACACGTACATTTTCCGAAAGGCCAAGGAGACGGAACCCGACGCTTGGTTGGACAGCTTGGACGAGGGTGACAAGAAGGAGCCGCGCACGTTCGCGAAACCAAAGGTTAGCAATAATGAGGGGCAGCAAAAAGATGATGACATGGATGACTGGACGAAAGAGGAACTGTACTCCAGAATTCTTCCCCTTGTCAGTGATTCGGAAACGATCCTGCAGGCACTCGTTCGATACGGGAACTTGATCAAAAGACTACCCAAGGAGAGACTGGCTCCTTGTCTCAAAAGGCGCTGGACGAATTGACTGTGGCATCAAATGCATTACTTCTGCAGGGTGACGTTGATATCTATCAAAAGACTCGCGAAGACATTATGGCGATGGTTCTGACCAAGCCGACCCGTTCCCCCACGAATCCCGACGTGTTGTCCAGTGGGAATACAAAGGAAATCAAGACGGCGAGATTCATGGTCCCTACACAACGCAGGATATGCTTGGGTGGACACAAGCGGGTTACTTTATCGGGCCACAAGCCGTCCAAATTCGCACAGTTAGTCCAGGTCCAGCGACCCAAGCTTCCACACAAGAGGAACTACTGTCGGATCTCATGGACGACGATGATGACGAAGACGGTGATCGAAAGGCTCCAGTTGCAGTTCGGGGAGAATGGGTTTCTTCAAACGATGTCAATTTCCTGGCGTACTCATAAATTAGAACTGTCCTCACTTGGCCACCTCCTATACTTTTGAAACCTGTCGCCGCTCGACTTCTGCTGCCTGACACTTTCACCAATAATGGGGATTGAATCGCATCTGAGGGTAGGAACTCTACAAGTTGGATTGTATTGGTAGCTCTCTAGCTTAATTTGTATTTACAAGAACTTCTCATATCCTTCGTTATTCCATACCCATTCGTCGCCTCGCTTCTCTGCTGCCGTACATCCCTTGCAGACGCGCCAAAGCGCTTCGGGGATGGGAGTGGGGTCGTACAAGTAAAATTCTGGGAAGTTTTCCTTGATGGCATCGGTGGCGGCCTGGGCCTTGTAATGAGGAATGCTCGAGTCAAAGTGGTGCGCAACGTGGGTGGTTCCAATTTGATGGTGAAGGAAGTCGATGATTCCCCACGGGTCTAGTTTGTTGTATGGTCTGTCGATGGTGTGAAGAGCTCCCTTCACGAAACTGTGCTCGTCCTTTGAAAAGTGGGGACGTCGACATCAGTGTGCTGCAGCCAGGTGTAGAGAACCAACCAGCAATTGATGATGACCAGAGGGCCGCCGTAAAGCGCCATAACTTGTGGGATGCCATTGCATGCCGCCCGCGAGCACAGATCCAACAACAACAGCAATTCCAATGTCGCTCTGGTAGACCTTCTCCTTCCAGTTTCCTGGGAAGAGTTCCTTGTTTGGAATATCTGGGTGGATAGTGGATTAGGGTAATAATGATTGGTCATACCGCGACCAGTTCCGCCTGTAGCTCCAATCAACAAGTACGCTGGCCAACCGACAATGAGGTGCAAGAATCCCTGCAATCCACCCCACGCTTTAATTCCATTCGTCTCTCCAAACAGCTTGATGAAGGAGTCTCTTCGTGCAAATGAACCCTCATCCTTGGTCACCATAGTTTCTGGAACATGCGTTTCGCCGAGTTCGACATTGTTGGTGTATTGATGATGAACCGCATGCGACCGTTGCCAAGAATAGTACGGTACCAACATGACAGAATGGATTATGTAACCAACGGCATCTTGCAGAGCCTTGTTCTTGGAGGCTCCGTGTCCACATTCATGCGCCAGCACCCAAAGTCCCATGGCAACGGTTCCCGTGACGGCCGCGTAGGCAGTCCAGATGGGCAAGGTCAACAAATTGGCAGGGTCAAAGACGCCAAGCATGGCAACTCAATGGCAGTGCAAATGGCCGTACCGGCTAACGACACGGATAGGTATCCCAAGGAACGCGCAGTCTCGGGTTCAAAACAATCTTTAGGAATGACATTGCGAATTTGGATTGCACTGGGAAGTCCTCTGCTCTCCACGCGCCTTACCATTAAGACCCTGTTCATTGATTGATAGTGTATTAGAAAGACAGCGATGCAAAACACACATCGCGGGTATGGCCAATCTTACCGAGAAGACAACACCAGTCAAGTCGATCATAGAGCCTGCATCATTCGACGACTTTTCGGGTGTCTGGGTGAAAGACTCTGTTCCAATAGCGACCGCTTCATTGGGGCGATAAACACGGGCCTTGTTCAAAGGTGCTTGAAAGGCGACAACCGCGGATGGGGCAGCCACCAGGCAGAGTAAGGGGTTGAAACGAACCATGCTACTCAAGTCGCTGTATTCTTCAAACTTCAATATTCTGTTTTCAAAGAATTCAGATGATGTTTGCGAAAAAGAAATAATGTGGAGAGCTATGTATGAATGCCTATGATACTACTAGTGGACCAGCTGGTTGGTGCGAAGTGCGTACCTGCGCCGATTCCGTCGTCCTTCCTCCGTTTCTTTCCTGCCGATGACGACAATTTGTGGGGGTTACCATCAGAATGCCGAGTCATCACGGTTTTCAATGCACCAATCAGAATTGGTGACGTATCAATTTGAAGCCAGGATTATGGGGATCTT
>JAKSYS010000482.1:0-49198 GCA_022925895.1 Fragilaria crotonensis | reverse complement strand
AGCCAGACTTTTCATTGCTTCAAGACTTCCTGAGAGAGTGCCAGTAAGCTCCTCAGTCAAATCTTGTGCCAAGTCAGCAGCAGTCACAGACTCGTACGCATCTTTCATTGCAGACATGTTGGTCGAGCTCTCGAGTTGAAAGTTCTCGTCTATACCCATCGGACCGGCAGTGCTTTCACTCTTCATGGATGCTGTACGCTCGTTAATGTATGGTTCGCTGCCATCATCACTCGACGCTGCGGCAATTGAAGATGTGGTGCTTACTTCAGACCCGTAACTGAAATCTGGTTGGGGCTCATCGTGAACAAGACGCGGTGTCAGCCCCATTGCGAGGTCGGCACCAGAGCTGTCGATGAATCGCTCAGATGACTTGTATCGATTCACAAATCCAGATCTGTCAGTAGCGCTTCGTTTTGACTTCTTATTCGACTTGCCATGCTGCGCCGTGGCCGATGTAGGCCCTGTCCAAGACTCGCCCGCTACATCATGGTGAGACGCTGGGAGGAAATCTTCATCGAAAGGTGCTCCTTCTTTTTGCTTACGAGAAACGAGGTTGCCAGACGCAGGGAATGGAAAGGCAGGAGTCGCGAGCGCAGCTTCGGGCGGATTTTTTGGAGACGGCGAAGCCTTGGCTCCTCGCCGTCGTTGCAGGACTTTGGTGGCGCGTTCTGCCAGTGCCGAAGCTCCCGAAGCTGAACTGACCACGGATCTGCTATCGCACGAGCCTGACACATCACCAGTCAACATGCTCCAAACGTCGGAGATTCCAACCTCGGATCTCGACACAGCCCGTGCTTTCTTCCCGTCGTCCTCTTTCTTCAGGTGGAATTGACCAGGCGAGTTGGGATTGAACTTTCTGGGGGACAGAACATCAGGAATGTACCTCGGTCCATCTGAAGTCGATGATTTAACGGCAACCACGTATGGCGAAAATGCTCCTCCGCTTCCTTTCTCCTTCGAAAATTCGGACATAGGAGATTCATTATCAGACTCATTAGCAAGCTTGGCCATGGCCATTCTCGAAATGGCGCTCTCGAAAGTCGACGATTTCAAGTGCGTACCGGAGGCGTCTGCGATTTCACCTGAAGCCTGGACAACAGACTTCGGTTCCTTGTTGTAACTCTTCAGGGATGCAGCCTGTGTTTGGCGGGTATCGACTCGTACCGGAGTCAACCCAAGTGCACTCGTCTGAACTTCAACTTTGACTCTGCTTCGAGCGCGATCTTTCCGCAGGGTATCAAGGGCCTCTTCCCCGCCGCCGAGAGAAGAACCTTGCGAGATTGCGGATTCTGAGCCTCCAGATACAATAGAAGGGTCTTCATCCCTTCCTTTCATGCGATTTCGGCGTTTCTGGATCTCCTTCTTTTCTTCGGTTCGGCTTAGCCTAGAACTCTTCGGAGACGTGGCATCAGCGGGGTTCGAACTGTAGGTCCGCGTAGGACTGGCACCTGCACGAGTCATAACAATTCTGCCTGGTTCGTCATGCGCGTCCGCGTCGGTCGCCCGCTGGGCTTTGCCAGTAGACGATCGAGTTGGGAGCGCTGCTTTCGAACTTGTTGCCTGAGCATCAACAGATTCCAGATCTGAAGAGGCGCTGGTGGCTATGGTCTTGCTACTCAAATATTTCTGAGCTACCCTGTTTCTCCTTCTCGCAAAGCGTGGTGGGGTAGGTGAAGCAAGGTCTCGAGATTCACCTGCATCGCTTCTCGCAATGGACGTTTCTCCTTGTTGCTGCGGTCCAGAACTTTTAGCGACAGGCTGCTTAGATCGAGTCGCGGCTGCGTTCGCTCGCGCAGGCGAAAATTTGTACCGCATGGCGAGTTCCATCAGTGGTGTCGCAGTACGGGAAGGCGTATCCACACCCGTTGGGACAATACTTGGCTCGTTGGATGCAGGTTCCTCTTCAATCTTGTTCCAGAAATCAGTCGCACTCGGCGACCTGACACCCAGCGGCCTGGGCGGGGATGTTGGGCCAACGATTGATAATTGGGGCCTGGCTTGTTGCTGATCCGCCAAGGCGACCAGAGGCTCCTCTGGCTCATCAGATGTTGGCCAGTCTACAACAGATATCCTTTTGCCGCCATGGTCAGTTTCCGCTTCAAAAGGATCTCGGACAAGAGAAGAAGCAGCAGCTGAGGAATTCAGTTTAGTCGCTGGTTCATCATCGGTGATGCCAGTTGGCGTCGCCGTTACTCGTCTGACCACTGGCAAAGTTTCGGGGCTTTCGTTCAGAGGCTTGGCAGAGTCTGGAACACCATTATTCCCTGAATCCACAAATCCAATCGTTGTAACCTCACCATTAACTGCATTTGGACCTTGCAAATTATCAGTTGAGCTTGCCAACGTAGTGAGGTGGTCTTTTGCAGAGGTCGTGTCAACACCCTTCCGGACAGCTGGTTTCAATTTCAGGCTGAAAGGGGACGATTGAGCAAGGGCGGGTGTTTCGTTCGGAGCGTATTCAATGTTCTTGTCGTCGTTTCCTGAGTTGGGGACCATATCAGTCTTTCGCAAGGAAGCTGCAGTCCAAGAAGGTTTCTTCGTGACCGAAGCAGACACGGGTGCTGAGGACATGGGCGATGCGACGGTTTCTGACGGACCTCGTTTCCAGGACGGCTGGGAAGTTGAAGTGGACCGAAAGTCCTTTGACGCAGGCGATGAAAACGTTGGTAGGTTGGGCTGTGCGGACTTCTTTGCCCATACAGGTCCTGAGGCTGACTCGCCAGGTTTTCCCTCATTCACAGAAGGAGATGAGGAAAATGCACCAACTGGGACCTGAGCCTTCTTCGCCATAAAAGTGCCTGAAGCAGCGTCTTGTTTCACGCCGGAAGGAGTAGACTCTCCCGGTGTTTCATCGTTCACAGAAGACGTTGCAACAGACTTTTGGGCCCACACAGGTTTGGGGTTTACAGGCTTGGACGCACTTACAGCAGGAAGGGTTGGAGAGGTCAACACTGTGCTGTTCAAAGACTTTCTTGCCCATTCAGGCTTGGAATCAGCAACTGGAGTCGTGACGGATTTCTGGATTGGTGGTGTGGACTGAAACGATTTCCGTGCCCATGCCGGCTTGGAATCCGCCGACTTTGTGTCGTCGGCCGATGAAATGGAGGGAGAGCTTGGTACTGCGTTTGGTTCTCTGCGTTTCAATGCTGCGGTTGCCCACGCGGGTTTTGCATCCACATCTGGCCCATTCTTGATGGGCGACGGAGACGAAAGGTTGACTGCTGGAGTTGACTTTCTGGCCCATGAGGGTCTTGAGGATCCAATCGAATTCGAAGCTGACGAGTGTTCTTCTACTGGACCAGACGGAGTCGATGAGTCGACAGCCGAATCTCCGGTTGACCTTACCTTCCCCACTGGCAATGGCGTGGAGGAAGATGATGGTTGTTCCGAGTCCACAGGCGCCGCCCGTTTCTTCCAAGTATCGGATACTGATGGGCGAGTAAACGGTGGCACTGCAGTTTCTGAAGACGAATGCATCTCATTAGATGCGGCGTCCATTGTTTTAGCAGTTGACGACAAAGGTGGTGACTCGTCGTTTCCAGCAACAGCCTCGTCATGCGCCGACAACCCTATCGTTGAATTCGTCATTGCAAGCATTGCTGCTCTCTGCGAAATCATTTCGGAGGCGGCGGATACTTTTGGGACGGTGTGAACAGGTGCAGGTGAAGTGGCTGTGCCTAAAGCGGATGCTCTCTGGGCAATGAGATCTGCGACAGACATCTTTGGTTGTAGTTGTTGCGGAGACGGTTTGGCAACAGCAGGTCGGTGTTGCGTTGTCGAGACTTGTTTCGATGTCTTTGGGGTTGGCATTGCCAGTGACTTTTGAGCAATGATTTCTGCCACAGATAGTTTTGGAGGTGACGTTGGTGATGAATCATCACTGTCCTTCTTCTCTTCGTTGTCTGCATCAGCCATGTCCACAACCACCTTTTCGAGAGCTACTGATTTCTGCTGAGCTGAGCTCCACTTTTCCAATACAGATTTCTTTCTCAGAGGAGGTTGAGCTTGTTGCTGTTGCTGCTTGGCCTTTGGCGCCGCGGAGCTTGTTGCTTCACGACTTCTCCACATGTCAACAACCGATGCGCGTCCTTGAGGTTTTTGTGGTACATTCATGGGCTCATCGATATCATTGTCAACATCTCGGTCGGTATCGATTTCGCCAGCAGGGTCGTTTGTCCTTGTCCTTGTCGTGGATGCTTCGTGTACGGAACTGCCAGTCGCAGTCTCAGTTGGAAGCGCGCCGACTTTGTCGATTGTTTTGTTCATCGCACGGATGCGCTCCTGAATCGACATGCCGCTGAATTCAGACATGTTTTGCTGTCAGCCGTCAGGGACTTTTGATGATAGATTCTAGCAACTAGTAGCGGTAGGAGGTGCTTGAGCAGGAGCTATGAATGACAATTGATGGCAAATGGAATACCCTCAAACACTGGAGTGCGGAGTCGAATCTGGAGTCTGGTATGTTCCGTGTCTGTGCAATAGCTTTCATCTGAATGAGGAAATGTCGTATGATAAAGATCGTTTTTAGGCGGAGTAATCATGTTCCCACACTACTCGTGCAATGCTACTACGTATATATCTATTAGATGAAAACATGTGTTTCAAAGACACGCTTGCCTTCTCCCAAGCCACGACCGGCCTGCCTGCTTTGCGAGGAAGGCTGTCCAACAATCGCACGGGTTCTTATTTCCATTTGTTTATTACTAGAACTGTATATATTTCAATTATACTTGAATCCGTTGGCCGAATTGGGCACCTGTTGCGACTGCCTACACACACAAAATCCAGTTAATTTCCAGCACTGATTGTGTCGTTGCATGTCTTGGCAATGCACCATCTTGATGTACCGGTAGAGGGGCCTGCGCCTGCGTGAAAGTACTGGCGCGCACGCTCCAAAGAAATGGGAAGTTTCGATTAGAATGCAAGGAAATGATGTCAAGGATGACGTCACAGTACTGAAGTTTTCAAGTGCTACCTACGGTGATACAGTATTCCAGTAAGACAGTAGCATAGGGAGAGCATGCTGATTGGTACGGCTTGACGTCATTTCCTTGCATTCTAATCGGATCCGTACTCCCGTATTTCCAAGTAGGACAGTACCGGGTAAAAGTACTGTTACTGGTTAGAGCGTTTTACACGGTACTACAGTACTTCGACGTCCTACAGCACCCTTCCTTTCTAACTACTGTACAATATTTGCTACTGAGCAAGTACAAGTACCTACTAGTAGTACTACCGTACTACCGTTGGCTTCGAGTATACCGTAGAGGTTTCTCCAGTATTGTGCTGTGGTACTACCACTTCAGAAGTTGCTGGAGTTATAGTAAATAGTACAGGTACTCCCGACTGTATAACAGGCTGGAAGCAGACGACAACAAAGAAAACGAGATCAGGAGTTGTTTGCAAACTCCACTTGTTTGAGCTTCCCTACAATCTAATATTGAGAAACAATGGCTGCAAAGTTGATCAGCTGTGACTCAAGGAACAGACCTTCTTGATTGTCGGATTGCTGGCTCCCTGACTCCCCGTTCCGGTGGGGTCCTGTGCTGTAGCTTTTGCCAACTTGTTTCCATCAGTCCCAATAACAAAGCCTACTAGGCTACATGGTTGCCAAGGTAGTACCATGGCAATTATATCCTGTTGGTTTCAATGTGCCTGTTGACCACCACCTGCTGCAATCATGTGCATGCCTTTTTCATAGTTTTGCTTCAATGCATCCCCTATGCTGGCTGACAGTTCTTTAGCACACCAGTATATGATCTGCCATCAGGAATCCAATGTGCTGTTATTGGAGTGTTGGGAGAGTTGGACAGCACTTCTCTCACCCCCACTTCTACTTGATCAACCTTGTCACCAAGAAGCTTCGTAGAGGTAAAAGGTAGACTACTTCTTCTCGAACAAACCTTGTCACTAAGAAGAACTGTAAGAGTAAGAGGTAGAATGTTTAAGAATGTATACAAAGCCGCAAGTATGATAGTACCCAGCCAGCACATCATCTTACGTACAATGCATATGGCAAACCCATTGCTTGTGTTCTGACGAGGACGAGGCCCATTCTGTTACCAGGAACTGCCTGCTAGTTCATGTAGTTCACAATTTGTTTTTGGTGTTCCTTACTAGCTATTTCTACATAAATCTTTACATTTACTGATTTAAGTGGCATGGGGCCCATTATCAAAAAGAGTATTGTAATTGAGGTAGAATTTATGCCAACTCAAGTTTTGCTTTGACATTAGTACTACCGGATTTTCTAGAATTGTTTTGATGACGCACTGGACGAAGCAAACTAAGCATCATGGAAGGGTGGGCCCTCTAGTACCGTTTCTTTGACTAACACCACGCGCAGACTTCATCGACATCATGAAATTTCTACCACAATGTGTTTCGCTCCTTCTTCCGAACATAAAGAGTGACCCCCGTGAGCGCTTAAAGAAAGAAAATGAGAAGAGCAGAGAGAAAGGTCAAAAGTTCAAGGACTTGCTTGACTTTCCAGGTCAAGAAACAAAACTTCTATTTGACTACCTGGTGTGTTTTCTACATTACCAAACCTCCAAGCAGTACGCACATACCACAGGAGCATAACTCTGTCATTTGCAGTCAGTTTCCCATAAGCACTCCGATTATCAAACGAGAGGAACAGGGCCCCTTTCAACAAGATGAGCGTGGGCATAACAGTGCTAACTCCCAGCTGACAGTTTCATTGAAAAACAATGCTACAAATTGGTGACAAGTTTGTGCATTCAATTTAATGAATTCCATATTCCAGACCAGAAATACCACAATGCCCAGCATCAGTCAGTTTGTCAACAGTCAAATCGCTCACCAGCATCAGCAATCGGATCACCGCCATCACCAGCAGTCAGCGCATGATCAGCAGCTAGTCCTTTACCAGCACTCAGAGTGCTGACGAGAGCACAGTCACATCACCAACCTGCACGATGTTCCCCCCATTTCAGCCATCCAGCAGTTGCATACTAGTACCATGAACAAATGGTAATGATAGAGTGCATTGGAGTCAAACATGACCCATGATTGCTGTGCATGCTACCAGTTTTTTCTGATGCTATTGCTTCGACAATATTGTTGGGCTTTGTGGGATGAACATCATCTTTGTTGGATGCCGCGGCAGTGCGTAAATAACATTATTTGTTTTTGTACCTGCAATGGAAGGCCAAGCGGGGCTGCTTGTTGACAGACATGTATCATTTGACACCGCATCAGCCATTGGTCTGCACAAGCAAAATGATTTTGTGGGATTGCTTTTAGAATGGCAGCGTTGGAGTAAATGATACGATTTATCTACACAGCATGTAATCATTCGAATCAAATGTTTGACAGCACCAGATTATGTCCAGATCACTTTATTTCATGACAAGCAACATAAGCAAGAACATAGTTCATGTTTTCATTAATCCTGGTGTTAAGGAACAATTGCATTGCGGACTTGATTGTAAACAGTGAAAGATAGAACAGCTGTCATAGGATGCATGACAAGAGTGCTGGTGCCAGTGGAGTGCAAGGAAGCTGAAGAAGTCCTAGCTATGTGGCAGAATAATGAGTGGTATGCTCTATAGGAAGATTCAACAGCAATTTGTACCAGTGCTTCCCAATTGAAGTGTTACCCGATATCAACTTTTATATCTGGTCTCAGCTACTAAGGAACAAGAATCTGACCACAAGATGAACAACATAGAGCTCCCCCCTATCAAGCATGACGACAAGTAAGTGTTTGATCAAGGCAGCATTAGAGGAGCAGCAATTGAGTGGTGAACCCAGTGGGCATATCTTTATGGAAGCCTTTTATGGAGGTGAATAGAGCAGAGACTGAGCGATACAACTCGCACACCACTTGACAAAAGCTTGCTGAGTTCAAAGAAGATGATAATGCATACAGCAAGATACTAGTAGCAGGGACTTACGAGAATAAGAAGATAAATGCCTAGTTTGCAATTCTATTCTACAAAGCAATGCGCCAAGGTCACGCAAGAAGATTACTATGATCAAGAATGATCCAATTGATCTACTTCAAGTGCTGATTAGCTACAGAGCACGAGAACTTGAAGTAACAAAGAGAATTTGTAATGTTTTCTATCATTGATTAGCAACTTATACGCTCTTACTACTATAAGGTACAACAAGGCGGTTTCGAGTAGTGGCAAGAGATTTAGTCAAGTAAGACATTGTAGGACCAATTTTATTAACGATGTTCAAGGTAGGCATGCAAGGTGACAACAATGCCCATAATGAGAGGCAATTTGAAGCCTTGTTAACCTCAACAACACTGACAAGACTAGTATACCAGCAACAAGACATTAATTCAATGCACCTTGCCATCAAGGCTGGTCGAAAGAGTGCTCTACTAGTAGTTTTCAACAAGATGATGGTGCAGATGGTTCCTCAAATGAATGAAGGAAAGAAATAGGAAGAGGTGAGCCTAGTACTAGTATCCTAAGCAAAACCCAAACAATGCAAAGCTCTTTTGCTTTGGAAGCAAAGGAAGGGTGTAAGCGAGTCACCATTGTTGTGCTAGTCAAAAAAAGAAAGCCCAGCGTCATGCTGACGATAGTAGTAGTGTGCAGACATTAGCAACAGACGTCAGCTGCATCTGTTAAATAAAGCCTCATTGCTGGTCAAGGTTTTTACTTTCCGCCTACCAGCTGGTGGCCAAAGATCCATGACTCATGATGTGAAGCAGGAAGATTTCGGATGAGGCATTATTTCATTAGCTAAGAATTAATTGCAATAAAGATCCCAGAAAGTAATTGATATTTTGACCAACAATGATTGCGGAAACAAACAACTATTCCACGGTGTCTGTAAAGTGCTGTGCTGTGCTGTTTTTGACATCTACAAGCATGACAGTCAACGAATATGCTTTGAAGCCAAGTAGCCAATCAATTTGCATTTGTTACAATGTTCTACTACCTACAAAACAATCATCAACTGTTACCAGATGGGATCATGTGGTGGTAAATCACAATCAAGCAACCGTCGCTCTCCAACAGACTGCTGTAAGCTGTTGAGGAAGAAAGCAAATCAAAGTGTGGCATTGGATTGTGGGCAAATCCTACTAGAACTGCTTGGAGCATGCTGGTGGTGGGTAAAAATGTATGACAGGCGCTTTCAAGTCTTTGCATGTTGAGGTATATCCAGAGTATGGATTCTAAGGCTGAAGAGAGGGTACAAAGAACTCCCTATTTTTGCAAATCATGCCATAGAGACCTCGCAAGTTTTCAGAGCCTCCAATTCTAACCAAGACATACAATCATTGAACAGCCAATATGGCTGATTAGTAGAGTCCACCCGTACCGCCAACAAGGAAATGCATTCCACCAAGAGTGCCACAACCATTATCAGCCATCACGTTTGAAATGGGCATAAGTATGCTACACACATGCTGGGCAACGGATTGCTAGCTAGGGACATGCTAAGTTTAATCTAGTAGCAAGTCAAATTTAGCAAATCTAATTGAAACCCAGTAGAACACTTCATCCATTCCCCCTTTTCCTGGCGGGATCACGTGCTGGTGGCAGCATCTGATTCCAGCCTGATTAGGCAACTACAACAAGCCAGCATACATTTTCAGGGCAAACAAAGGGCATTATCCTGGTTGTCTGCTGGTTGATCACCGTCACTACTAAGCAATACCGTGGTTCCAAGCTAGGAACTGTGGTGTTGTATTTAGCTTCAATATAGAGCTCTCACGCACAACATTGAGCTTCCCAGCCAGAGTGGGTTATGCAGTGAATCCTCCCCTGATTGGTTTCATGAAATACAATCCCAATAAATACTAGTAGTTCACGTTGTAGTTATTTCTTTGGGATGACGATTCTGTTTGTGGAAAACCTGCAAGTAACACGACAAAGCATTGAAAGGTCTATGCAGCTTCTACAATGCTGGCTGCTTCATGTTTATTTGGTGCTTGATATGTTTGGTCTTCCTTCTACCGGTAGTATATAGCAATTCACTGGTATCTTCTACTAGCTCCAAACGGGTTGCAAGTGTACCTCCGATAAAAACAGTTACAGGATCCAAAAACTCTGGGTCCCGTCGTACAAACCTAGTACATCTCTACAGGAGTTTAAAATCCACCCCACCAAGACAAGGTCATGCACAGAAAGCAGGCTGTGTTATTTTGGGAACTTTTTCTTATTTTGGGAATTTGTTCCCAATTAAACATTTTAAAAGTTCCCGATTTAAACCGTGTAGAATACGTAGGATTCAGTAGAGATCAACTGGCCATCGCCCGAATCTTTGTTGGATTGGCGTCGTACTGGGACTCGGTCATAGTATTAATGAATTACTGTATTACTGTATGATGTCATCGATGTACTGACGATCCACGTAGGAATTACGTAGGACTCACACTGTACTGTGTACTGTAAAGTTCCCAATTAAAGTTCCCAAAATAAGTTTCAAAAATGTCCCGAAATAAGCTATTTTGGTGTTTTGGGGAACTTTCCCAAAATAACACAGCCTGACAGAAAGGCACTCATGTATAGACTTGTAAGCACGTGTATCGCACGTACGTCCTGGTATGGTAGACTACGTCCAGCTTTATATTAGCAATGACAACACTGAAGCATCGACAACAACTACCGAACGTTCGACCCAACTTGCATCCTTCGGGGACAAGTTATCACGTCCTCATCACCCATTCTAGAGAGATTGACGAGAGCAATCCACATGTACAATTATGATTTGTAACCGGGATGAATCACCGATGTCAGCACAATCAATGGCGACTCATATTACAAGCAATTTACTCGGAGGACTTGCGAAGGAGGTTTTGAAGACTCAACTTCTCGATTGACTTTTGGTTCGACCACCATTGGAATTTTTATGGAACATCACTTGGCTGGTCAGATAGAATGCTCGATGGTGGGCTGGAGGGAATTGCTGATTGCGACGACAATAATCGAGGAAATACCTGTGGACCCGATGGAACTTGTTATGGAATGTCAGATGGCGTATCTGATCGTAATTCAGGTGGGATCACTGTTGACAACGATGACATTGTGTCAGGAAAGAGTTGGATTAGGGATGGAACGTAGGAGAAAACATCACTGGGTGTAATTGGCATTGCTGAGTGCTCATCCGACTGATCCACCAACAATATGAGACTGAGAGCCGGATTGAATTGCCGACTGGCAGGTCCACAATGGAATCATTGAAGGCTCACTCAATGAAACTTCAGCAAGCTATTGAACACTTCGGGAAGGTGTTGTGCCTGGCGCAATGTTGGGAATCTCAACTTCTTGATCGACTTTTCGGAGAGTTTGTTTGATCACAAACTGACTTCCTGCCGTACCGTTGCTTGGCCAGTCAAATGGAGTATTTTGATGCCCGACTCCATAGCACCCCGGAGGCAATGAGAAGGAATTATGGAATCCCTGTCTGCATCAATGATGTAATACCTGTTGGTGTGTCGGCAATGTCCTGCAGCAGGAAAGGACCTGACGTTTCGTAGTCCTGGCTCTATGAAGCTAACAGTAGTGAGTGGGGACTCAAGTCATAACTCAAGTTCGAAGATGCTTAGCGAGCTCTGTCGAGTGGAGACTGCGGTAGTTTAATATGTTATGAATCAGTTACTGCTGTGATTTTGATTGAGTTAGCATGATGTGTTTCATGATAACCAGGTCGTCATACAACAGTAATGAGATCGACGAAGTGCTCGGAGGCCTAGTACACACGTACTTGTAACAGGTTCTACAGTACCTTATTCTGAGATGGTGCTGTATGCGGCGAAAAACGGATGACGCTAATTTCCGTCACGTACAAAATGTACTCGCACGTACGACAATTCTTGTTACTTTTTTAAGATGAACCGGAGGTACACTTGCAACCCGTTTGGAGGTCGTACATTGTACATTGTACCCTTGGTTCTTCTATTTGTGTCGCAGTAGGTCTATGTACTAGTCCTTGGGTTCGTTTCGTCTAATTGATTATATTCTCTGCTTAGGGCCCGAATTATCCGGAATATTATTTGTACTTTTTGTACTTTTTGTACTTTTGTACTTTGTACTTTCTAAATGTTATTGCAAAGTACAAATTGACCATCGAGTCTTCTCCGGATGTTAGTGTGTATTCGAGGATGACGTTTCAGATTAAGGAGAAGAAGTTTTGGGGTTCATATCATAATTGATATCCCTTCTTGTTAACTCTTGACTGCAAGGCGAACTATGAAGCAAATGATATTGTAGTCGTACTACAGCACAAGTACGACGTACTACTGATTGGACCACACCGAAATTCAGTGTCGATGGTTTGCACCCACACTGTACTACCATCATGTCATCATCATCTGATGCTGGTTCCATCTCATCAGGAGGATCTCGTTCATCTTATGATTCTATTCTTGCTTCTAGCAGCGACGATTCCAGCAATAAAGATGACGACCAGAAGTACAAGAGAATGTACCTCAATCTTCTGTTGATTACAAAAATCCGGAACAGCACCCGCGCACGTTCCAAGAAATTTGCTCCTCTTCGATTGAACTGGACGGATTATGTGACACAACTTGTCCAGCAAAACGAGTTTGCAGCAACATTCCGAATGTCGCTCTTGTCATTCAACAAGCTGGTGGATACATTGAGGGTAAAACTTGAGGTTGATGCGGATCAAGCCGGACGGTCTTGCAAGAAGAGTGGCCCTGTTTTACCAGAATTGGTGGTTGCAATGTCATTACGGTGGTTGGCCGGTGGACAGTGGCAGGATATAAAGAAGGTTTATGGAGTGAGCAAATCTCACTTCTATTCCTTGCGGAAAAAGTTCATGAATGCAGTAGTTACATGCACAGCCCTTGAAATCCGACTTCCAGATGCATCTGACATCACGGCTCTGCAGTTGCTTGCCTCGCAATTTGAAGGAAATGCATCAGTGCCTGTGTTCAGAGGATGTGTCGGTGCTTAGGATGGGATGACCATATTCATCAAGGCACCTACAGCTGCTGAAGCCGAGAATGTCTTGGCATACTACTCTGGACACTACAAGCATGACAGCTTGAATGTCCAGGCTCTATCCGATTACCGAGGGAAGTTTTTGTATTTTGCTGTGGCTGCTCCAGGAGCTTTCCTGATTCGAAGGCTCGGATTGACCAAATTGCAGAAATGGGTCGATTCTCTGCCACCGGGATTTTATGTTGTCGCCGATAATGCCTACATTTTGTCGGAGCATATGTTGATACCGTTCTCTGGTTCTAATAGGCAAATGCCTGTACACAGCAGTTACAACTACTTTCTCAGTCAACTGAGAATTTGAGTTGAACAAGCATTTGGCCAGTACTCCGTGAAATGGCGAATAATTCGCAAGCCACTTGAGACAAAGTTGTCAACGTCTAGCATTGTCCTAATGACTTGTGCAAGACTCCACAATTTCATCATCGACAACGATTGGATGCATGAGGAAGAAGTAACGTCCGAGGATGTTGTTGGTAATCTCAATGAAATCTACCGACCTAGTTTAAGAAAGTTTTGCAGCCCACCGGGAGCTTCTTTTCTCCGTGACATTATTGTGAAGCACATTGAAAAAATGGATACCATTGTCCTAGCTACAATCGAACCAGAAAGGAGGAACAGGACGACCTGGTAAATTTGAAGTGTATGAAACCATTCATTTGATGTAAAATGACAGCCAGCAATGGCAGGAGTACTACTAATTTACGTTAAAATTCATTCATCACATTCTTGTTGAATGACCTCGTTACACTTGTAACCATAAGTGGTTGCTTCACGATGGCAAGTATGGCAACCTCCACACACAATTACCGTGGTTTGTACCGTGCAGGGAAAGATTGACTGTTTCAAGTCTGACATCTGTGAGGTCATCCTCGCTGACACTCACATCGTCGTCGTGTGCTGCTGGTCCTTTCTCAATATCTTCAACATCCTCTGCATCCTCTGTTTTTGACTCCTCGTTTCTCGTTTTCGCGGCCCCACATTCCTCCTGTTGCGCTGCTCTTGCATTTGCCCTAGCCAAGCACGAGTGGAATATAGACTCGTGTAAGTCAACTGCAGCCTTGGTTGCAATGAAGAATGGATGATCGGTTCTCGTGTTACCGTCTTCCTTTAACTCCCGAAGTTCTAAAAGTGATGCTTTCCACTTCTTCAAGCTTGTATCAACTGCATCGGTAATCTCCTTTGCCATCGCAATGTCAAATACCTCAACGGCCATCCGTTTTTTCTCTCGAATGTAGTCATCCTTGGCAGTGGATGCAGTACTCAAACCACTGCGAGAACTTGTTACCGAGCCACCACCAGCAGTACTGTACTGTTGCTCTGTCCTGGAAATGTAGCGAAGGATTGCGTTATCTGTTTGTTCCTTCGTGTTGGAAGGAGGTCCTGTCTTCCTGTTCATTCGGTGCTTCTTTGCTGTTGGTGTGACAGGAGGAGCTGTCTCATCACCTGCATGAAAGCCGGGTACTGATGATTCCGCGAAAACCTCAACATTCAACTCTGCCTTCATCAGGGACTCTAAATTCTCCGCTCCTGTTGCTGTGATCATATTGTGGAAATACAACAGGTAAGACTTTTCTCCAACCCTGTCTTCGAATCTAGCATGATCGCCAGAAACCGACTTGTAAGTGACGTAATATTGGTGTGTGATGTATCGCACAAATTGAGCCACATCTCGCCCTTCAAGGTTATCAAAGTCCTCAGGATTTTCAAGATCATAGAGCATATGCGGGGTTTGAATGACATCCAAATAGGCGTTATCTCCGTTGATACAATCTGCCATGCCAGTGTTCTTGTTGTACTGTTCCGCAAGGTTGTCCCAGATGGACTTATGACGGTATCCACCAACATCCAACTCTGCTCTATTCATCTTTTTTCCTGTAAGCAGAACCAAATGCCGATTCTGTGCTGAAAACCATAGATTGATAATGCGGAAATACGAGCCAGTTTTTGTGACTGCTTTTGGCCTTACCATTTTGCTTCGGTAATTTTGTGGCTTGCCACCTCCAGCGGCGGTTGGCGCTTCATTGCTGCGTCCAATTGGGTGTGTCATCCCAAGTCTACCGATTGAAGCGTAAATGTTGTCTGACGCGACTCTCGCAGCAATCAGTTGCGACACTTCTTCCTTCTTTTTTTGACGATAACCAGAAATTTTGTGAGTGGCGCAAAAGAGTTGCAGATCGCTCAAAAGTAACTTTGTAAGCGGAATGCCACCCACTGAGACAAGTTTCACATAATGAACACCATTGACCGCTGTGGAATTTTCAATTTCACATTGCGCCAACGTCAGTTTCTTGATAAACTCCCGACGCTTCTTGACTTTATCAGCGCGCACAAAAGCCGAGTCCACGACGTGGCTGATTGGTAGGGCACCAACCTCATCCACCTCCTCATCAATTGATGTCAATGCACCACCAGGTTGTTCTTCCTCATCATCATCCTGACAATCATCCTTTTCAGCTGCAGCAATAAAATGCCGAAAGCTCTCAGGGCTTTCAAAGGTCCTCTCGTACCGAGCAAAACACGGATAACATGTCGTGTGATACAATATTGACGCATCCTCGCAAATTTCGCCACAAATTGCATGGACACAGCCTTGGCAAACTGGACAAAGATGTCTTGTGGTTGCAGCAGCAACTTTGCAGATGCAAAGCTCCTTGGCAGCACACCAATGGACTGAATTGTTGTCAGCCATCCTATTAGCGTTGAAATACTACAACCGATAGTCAGTCAGTTTTTGCACATGATTGCTTGACGAAGCAGATGGAGTGCCCGAAGTTGAAACCCCAATTCTTGAAAAAGTACAAAAAGTACACTCCGGGTTCAACTAACATCGAAAATGTTATTGAAAATGTTATTGACTTTTTGTACTTTTTTTGTACTTTTGAAAGTACAAAACCCGGAAACAAAAGTACATGGTTTCCGGGTTCATTTGAATAACAAAAGTACAAAAGTACAAAAAGTACAAATAATATTCCGGATAATTCCGGCCCTTAGCTACTGCTGGCACATTTCTTTACTTGGAGGACTTTGCACTATTCACTACAGTGGAGCAGTACGATACCATTTGCTACTGTACGTCACCTTTTCTACGTGACATCTGGTACTACTGACCTGGTACTTGGAGTACGTGTACTGTCTGCTGCTGGCAAAATTCCATACTGGTACCGGCGCCACAAGTACAGTAGAAAACGCCAAACGTGCTGCTGGTGGGATGGTGACATCGTCAAAGATCACACTGCGTCACAGTCAAGATTGTTCGACAAAGATTCTACTCGACGGAATCTCAGAAACAAAACCATTGTTCCAGAGGGGAAAGTGCTCTGTGATAATGCAACTCTTTCAACGCTACATGTACTGAAAGAAACTGCTATCACAATGAATGGCCAATTACACTCACCGGTACGTCAGTGATCGTTCTTGCTCAGGTTGGGCTGGAGAAATGGCAACAGCTCTTTTGCTGTCGTTTATCTGGTTCTGTTCATACCAACATTTTCGCATTCGATGTTTTCGTGTGTTGTTCGGATTCCGTATTCTTTATTTTGGTTCACTCACGCGGGATCTGCGGTTTCGGTAACGATTTTGGCACTCTCTAATTGAGGAACATAAAGTATCATGTGCCTCCGAGTCATGCTAATCTTTGAACTGGCGTCATGCTCGATGTTTTCGTTAAGTAGAAGTTGATACTATGACAAATATCGATCAACGAACGGAAAAGTGAAGTGTCTCGTCGTGAACGAAGGATCGGTTTGTCGTCTTGTTGCTGTCTCTAAAAGTGAGCATAAACCATGACCATGCCCATCCTTGACCTGAATAATCCTGTCGCTGTCACCGTGCTGTATCAACCCTCTCCTCGCTATTCATGGTTACTAGCGGAAAAGGAGGCAAAAGATGATTACTCACTCCCAAGATCCCTCCCTCCGTCTTTTCAGACCCAAGATCGCTCCTCAGATCTCACGATTCTTAACTTGCTCGGAGAAGGCTCATTTGGCGCTGTGTACAAAGCAGAACATAAGGCATCATCTGCCGAAGTGGCCGTCAAAATCATACCCACTAACGATGCCGAATTTGACAAGATTAAGGGTGAGATTGATATCCTATCTCGATGTGACTCCCCCTACGTGGTGGGATATTTTGAGTGCTTTATCAAGAATACGCCGAACAAACCATCTGAAATGTGGATTGTCATGGAATACTGTGAAGGCGGTAGTATGTCGGATCTGTTGGAGCAACAACAGGGTTCGCTTCCTGAAGATATCATTCGTGCCGTGTCCGCATCGATCGTGCTTGGCCTTCAGTATTTGCACGGCGTTGCCAATGTCTGTCATCGAGATATCAAATGCGGCAACGTGCTGTTGACCGAAGATGCCCGTGTGAAGCTTGCAGATTTTGGTGTCTCGGCGGAGTTAACTCAGACAATTAATAAGCGAAAAACCGTTGTCGGTTCGCCGTTTTGGATGGCGCCAGAAGTTATTCGAGAGTCTCATTACGATGGTCGAGCTGATGTTTGGTCGCTCGGTATTACTGTTATTGAAATGGCAGAGGGCGCTCCTCCTCACTCCAATCTCAATCCTCTCAGAGCGATTTTTGTCATTCCCAATAAACCAGCACCGACGCTCGCCGATCCTGATAATTGGTCACCGGAAATGTTGGATTTCGTTAAGTGCTGTTGTCAAAAGGATCCGAATCAACGACACGACTCCGCATTGTTGTCGTCGCACCCCTTTGTGAAGCAAGAAGTGATCACGCTTCGATCCCTGCACGAAGACGATGGATCTCTTTCAAAACTTTCTTCGGCTGCCAAATATGAAAGATGTGCCAAAAATATGGATCGAACACAGGGCCTTCCCGCCTTACAAAGGCTTATGCAACAAATGAAGAAGGCCATGGACCAGCAGGATGATTTCAACGAGAATAGCGTCCTACTGACGAACCCCTCTAGCATGGACACTGGAGATGCATTTGGAACGATACCTGCCTCGGAATCTCATCGAGAAGGTGACTTGGTGACGATAACTGTTGATGGCTACTTTCCCCCAGACTCGGAATTGTATCGAGCACCCAAGTTGCTGGAAGTCCACCCCTCCATTGCGAATGATAAAAAGTTTCATGACGACATTGAAAAACTGTCAAAAGCATTCGAAACAAAGTTGATTGCCTTGAGGACTGCTCATGAGTTTGCCCAGCAAAAGCTGGTTGCCGAGGCAGCATTGAGAACCTCCACACCTATCGACGTGGCAATGTTAATGTCCAAGGCTGCAGAATGTGCCACTGCCGATAAGGTTGCAAAACAGGCATTGGAGGATGCCAAAGATCTCTCTGTTTTGGAGGCGGTCACTGATAGGGGTCGACATAAGCGCCAGTCCTCATCGCCTACCGTCAACGGAAGCAGATCACATGAATTGCAAGTACTGCCAGAACCCGACCTTGATGTAACGCAATTGGATTCGTTAAATGACTCATAAATAGGAAGGATGCAGTCTATGTCAGATTATTTTGCAATTTTTGGCGACTATTGAGTGTGTGGATTTCTTTCTTGGTGGATGTCGTCTTGGTTGTGATTGGCAAGGACGACGGTTATATACTCCTTAAGCGTGGTAACGAAATTGCTTTCAATTTAAATCAGGGCTAAAAAACTGTTGCTGTCTGCGTGCTACTAATCATTCAATAAAAGTTCTCACCATTCGTCTGAAAGAAGGATCTTGTCGAACAGACCGCGCAAGTTTCATTTTCCATTGTTGGGTAGGCACATTCCCTGGTGCATCGACCACAACAATAACAAAGATTGCAGTTTTGGAAGAGCGTCATGTTTTCCAAATGGGGAGGACCGTGTGTTGGTTGCCAGATCAAGCACGATACATTCGTCATATGTGTGTGTGTGTGTGTGCGCGTGTTGTGTTTGTGTGAGTTAGTGTGAGAGCATAGTGTAGTGCGGGCCGTGTCGACATTGATATTCGTCACCCGCGCCATTGTTCGTACGATTGGTAGTTTCCGAAAAACATTACTCCATTTCTAATTCAAAGATGTCATGGTGATGAAATTCCTCATCGTTGTCATCGGGTAAGAAGTGCGCATCTCCAACAACAGCAAGATGTGGTTGTTCTTGTGGTGCCAATGGAAGTGGTATTTCTGGCAAGTAATGTGGCGTACTGGATGGTCGTTGACCGTTGGTCTTGTGACTTGGAACGTCTCGTTGGCGCCTGCATAGATCGCTGGCTTGCAAGACTTCCAATCCAGTCAAGGATGTTGAGAACACTGCAGCATTGTCATACCCATCATGATGATCATACAAACCTTGATAGGGCTGAGGCAGATAGTCGGCAGGGATCGGTGGAGGTGATTTTCCTTGCATCATACTGGCGAGCGTCGACGTCGTTGGGGATTTATTGTTGCTTGCGTTATTGGCTGTAGCTCCTTGCCTGATCCGTTCGCCAAGAGAAGATTCTAAATTTCCTGCGGCATTGAATTTTGCGAGTGTATTCAGAGGGGGGAGTAGTTGGGGTAGGTGATAGCTAGTGGCAGTTGCATCGAGGCGAATCTGCTGGTTGTTTCGCAACTCGTGAATCTGTCCTGTGCGATCGCGGTAACTTGCCGGACCATCCATGAACTTTCCTTCCATTTGAGATTCTCGCAAGGACCCATAAGACAGTGACAGATGGGAGTCTATATTCTCAGTCAGTTCTATTGGGGGCGGTTGATCACTGTGAATGAAGGACAGCCAAAACGTGAGATGGAGCTTCGTGAGTGTGATAGTCAAGCAACATGTTCAACAGCAACGAGGATGATTGACGAGGACAAAAGCGTCGCAACTTCAATTGGGAAGAAAAGGATGTGTGTGGGCAAAGCAAGGGCCATCTGGAATGAAGCTCGAATTGAGTGCAGTACATGCACACAATTCATTGTCACGTGGTGTGATGGTTCCGATTTCCCATGACACGGGCAAACAAGTGCCATATTTTTCACTGGTTGGACACGATCTTCAACGTACCATTCTCGGTCTCCCGAACCTCTACTACGGAGCAGCGGCGCGTTGGGTGGTAGGGAAAATGGTCGATGGATGGGCGCATGTCGCTGAATCCCAGTTCGTCTCGCAGGAACGGAGCCAGCAACACGTGCCAGAGACAGCGCCCTGAATTCGTCTTCCAGGCCTCTACGTTCGTCATTCTTAAGATCTCCATCATCGTCACTGCTGCTGTCCCCGCTGTCTCGCGTCGGTTCTCCAAACCTTTGAATTGGTATTGGAATGGATCGCGATCGTTCTGCGAATCGACTTGCGTTGGCCATCTTCTGTGTGTAATCGTTTAATCTGCAGGAGTTTGTTCTTGTAGATTTGTTCTCCGTAATCGGAGTAGGCAGTTGCGGATCAGTAACACGAACTACCCGTAGTGTCAAGTGGCCAAGTAGTAACAGTAGCAGATAGCAGAATCACAGACTCGGAGAGAACGTGATAAGAACAGAACTCTCCTCTTTCCTTGCAATGCCTATTCTTGTTCTTCTCTGCGTTCAAAATACTTGTTGTCGAGTCGGATCTCTTCCGCACTCACTAATACTCTCTGGCTACTCTCTCGTCCAATAGTACTCAAAGAAACAGTCCTTTGAAGTGTGCAAACAATGAGATCACAATCTGAGTTCGCAAACGAACAAGAGTGATGAGTTTTGTGTGTTGTGTTCAACTTTCTACTGCACTGGGTACCATGAACATGTACACCATGAACTAACTCCCTTTGTTCCTTGTTCCGAGTTGACACTGGTGTACAAAACCCCAAAGCAGCAGTACAACATGAACTCCCTATCCTCGTTTCGTTATGTATGAGCTGAGTTACATCTCTACGCCATAACCTTGACACAAATTACTGTGACTCTCTCGGTTTTTCACACTTTTTTACTTACAGGAAATCGAATCGACCATGTAATATCCTGCACGTTTCGTACTGTGATGATGACCCCTCGCCTGATTGGGATTTCGACCTCGCACGTTTGGGACAGTACTGTAGCTGGAGGAACTTCTACGTCGTTGTAGTACCAAGTAACGTGTATGCATACAAAGTTCTTGAGTTTATCCATTTTCTAGTACACAGTACATGTACATGTATGGTACATGGTACTGCAGCATGTCTGCTAAGCTGTCACATTCTCGACGGGTTAACCCTATAACCCCTGGTCCAAAGTAATCGTATAATCGTATGACAACCCTCTAAGTTTCCGAACCCCTAACCCCTGCGCCTTCTTGAGGTCCGAATTTGGCGCCTTAATTAACTAATTAAGGCGTCAGTAGGCGCGCCGGCCGGATCGCCTTAATTAAACACCCCTGCACATCTCCCATCTCATGGACTCGTACATACTGTACGTTTCCCTACAGCACAGGTTTTAATTCAAGCTGCTACAGTGCGTTAGGGGTATGATGTATGGTACATGTACTTGTAGTACTTCAGTACTTGTACTACGTTTTTCATTGTGTGGCCCATTCTGTAATACTGGCACAATGGGACCGATACCGAGTGTGTTTCATGTGATGGCGATAGACCATGATCATTGATGATTGATGATCCATGATTGTCCATGATGACCGACCAGAACACCAACACTACCAAACGAAGCCATACCGATGAGGAAGACAACAATCACACTATTAGTTACAATGTAAAGGATGAAAACGAGGATTCTTTTGAACTATCCTCAAAGAAAATGAAACTTGAGCACAACGTGACTGATGGTGTAGGAGTGGGTCTGGTGACAGAGACGACTGCGACAACGTTGGATGGTTTTCATGTTCCAAATAACGTGCAACCTCTTGAGACCACGTCCATATCTAATAGCAACGACAACAAAAACTTGGAGAAGAACGACGAAAAGGTCAGTGACGAGATCCTTCACCAAGAACGATCAAGTGCGTCAGTATCAACAACATTACCAACAACGACAACAACTCCATCAACAAAAACCAATAAACGCTGGCGCGCGCATGTATTGATGGAATACTACACCGAAGCAGTTGGTCATTTAATGATGCCAACAAATAGTGGTGATGGGAAAGTGAATCCTTATTGGGATGGATTGGAACGCATCACAACGTTGGGATACTTGACGAGCCCCTTGCGACAACGGACTGTATGGGAAGACTGGTCACCGCGAGAAGTTGCCTTGTTTGAGGCCGCGTTGATGCAATATGGGAAAGACTTTTCAAGAATAGCACACAAACATCTTGTCAACAAGCAAACGAAGGATGTTGTTGCTTTTTATTATATTTGGAAGAAGACAAAGCACTACAAGGAATGGAAGCGACAGTATCAGCCGGATGACGATATAGGAAGCTCTTGGATATTGGACACTCACGAAGTGTCAGCACATGCGAATGGTGGGAAACCAAGATAGTGCAAGCTATGATGCGAAGATTGAATTACTCCTAGATTCGCATTAGAGGCGGCGACGGACTACAACCACTGAGCTTCGCGCTATTGAATACCATGAGTACCTTGGCTTCATGAAGCACCAGGACTTTATTGTTGCTTGAGCTATGCAGTGAAAGAAACTGAACTGAAAGATTGGTTGAGATTTGTAATAGAGTCAACGTCGGTGTAATGCGAGTAATCCGAATTGTGACGCGTGCCATCCTTTTGCAGTTAAAATGATGTATTCATAGTGGTACATGAAGAGCAATGCCGTATTCCCTGTTAGCCAGTACTACAGTACTCAGTATTAATACAACGGTACCATGCGTGCAATATTTGTTTCTTGTTGCATCTGTAAAACACGATTTACGGCATGGACAAGCATGCAAATCAAAAAACAGGCACACACCAAACCCGAGTGAACGGATGTGGGAAATGGCTGCCAATTGGCTGTCCATTCGTTCGATCGTGCGACAGAGAACTCAAGGGCACCCTACTGCCACTGTCGTAGCAGTATTGTACCTCCTACAAATTCCACAAAGTACTGTTATACTCAGTACTCAGTACCTTTCAAACCTGATTGATGTGAGCATGCAACGACCTATCATACGACCAAGCGCCGTCGAGACATCGGAAATTGGAAATTGGTATCGTACCTTGTACAAACAGTACTTTGTACTCCGAGTTAGCGTACTCGAGGACAAGTACTGGAGCATTTGCATTCCTTCCAGCTGGGCTGGTTCTGTTGCGTTGCAACCTTGGACTTGAAGATCGACAATTCTCAAGTGCTCAGTAGTAGCATCCAATTGAATTGACGAATCTCACTAATAGCTGGAACGCACGAACAGCTCAATCATTGAAGAGTTCAGTGAATCGCACTGCGTTCGAGTGTAGGTATAGCCTCGGCAATCGTTCTTTCTGATTGGTGTGCGGTGCGCAGTGCGCAGTGTTTAGAGCACAATGCCAATCTATCTTTGCAAACCTGGCGTCAACAGCGTTGAACCCTGGCGCCATGGCATTCCGGTATATCCCCATCCCTTCCCTCTCAATGCCAGGTCCTCTGCCAATAGTAATAGTACGGGTGAAGGTGTTGATCGAGATCGAGAGGTATCCGACGTGGCTCGTTCCACCGCTGGGAGCACTTGGCACGGGTCGTCTACGGTTACTGTCACCGTCACAACCAATGAAGGAAACGTGAATACTACAAGCAGGATTGCCATGAACGAGTTAGAACATGACCAACACGAAGACGAACAGCAACAGCATCAAGAAGAAGAAGACGATTGGGAGGAAACCAGAAACCAACCAAGCACCGAAACTTCAGGTACAACTATGGTGAATATCGGACATGGAGGTCCTGAACGAACTGGGCCATCGACTCGTCATTTAGCATCGTCTTCCACGCCCTTGTCGTCACAGTCGGTTAATGCGATTAGGAGAATTAGACACTCTGAAGTGGTATTGGTCGATGATGTTGTCTTCATGCACTCGAACTACTGGTTGCGACTCCGTTGGCCTGGCACCAAGGGTGGTTTTGCAGGTTATGTCTGTCTTGTGGCGCACACGAATCACATCAAGCAAACCTTCGACGCAGGAGCGGGAGATGGAGATGGAACGAACAGCATTCAATCAAAGCTGCAAGAGACAAATTCCAAGGCTAGTGATGGTGAGATTTAACTGCATGGTATCCTATGGTTCGTACTTCTAGGTGGCCGCACTAACCATGTTTCCTTCCGTCATTTCAGATCCTTCAGTGCTCGAAAATCCAGCAAATCCTGCGGAGGAAATGCCTCCCGCGACTGAATCGTCTACGGAGTTTCAGCCTGCCTCGCTTTTGTCGAATCACGAGACGTTTGTGGAAGGATCTAGGGCCCCTTCTCCAGGATTTTACGCTGTTAATTCTGACGAGAAAACACTGCGATGCTTGCGAACCGGCGTCGTATTTCCTTCTAGCACGGTCTTGAACCTACTCAGTAACTACGATGATGGTTTAGTCCCACCCGTCACCATTCCGTTCGAAGGCCAGCATGTTTTTTGTCGTATCTGTCGCGATGGGCTTCACGATGATGACGAAAATGGTGAAACGGATGCAGGTGACAATCCGTTGCTAGCGCCCTGTGAATGCTCTGGATCCATGGCATTTGTCCACTACCTTTGTGTCGAACAATGGCGATGTCGATCGCGTCATCCTGAGGCGCGAAATGGAACTCATTGTGAAACGTGCTCCAAACCCTACGCTCTTCCACCACCATCGTCGCGACCAGTCTCTCAAGTCGAAGAGGAATGGCTAGAAGCAATGCCACCTCATGTTATGGCAGCCTTGCGTCAGCCGCACTTTGGATGGCAACTGGGAGCAGCTCTTGTTCGACGACGATGGTTTCGTCCCATGGCGCCGGTTATTGTTTCGCCTATCGTCGCTCTCTACTGCCGGGCACGACGCTTGTTGAAGAAACGCGGTGTCTCGCGACGCCGATGGGCCTGCAGTCTATGCCGAAGAAGAGCTCGGTGGAAGTGTGTTCGCTGTTTGCGCTCATATTACTGCTCACGACAATGCCAGAATGTTTCGTGGCACATTGTTCACAAACACGTCTGCTACAAACCATCCAGATTCTGGTGGTCTGTCGTTGTGTATGGCAGTTTATTGCTTGTTTTGATCCCTGGCATCCTCAGGGACCCTCTACTGTACGATTTGGCTTTCTCGTTCCTGCCTCCTTCGTTCTACATCATGGCTGTCTTGGGTGGAGGCTTGGCATCGGTGCTAAAGAGAATCGCCGGCGTCGATGTGCGGGGACGCGCATTAGAAGTCATGGTTGTAGTCATGACTGCATGGTTGGTCTATGTTTCGTGGGGAATTGTCTGGGGGATGTTTGGCGAACCGGAAGCATGTGTCGGAGTCGTGGGAGCATCCTACGAAAGCAGTAGTTTCGTTAAAGGTGTGGAGCAGTTTGTGTTGCTCCCGGCAAGAACGTACTTTATGCTCTTGGATAAGTCTGCAATGCGGTATGACCGAGTGCGAAGTCTGCTATGTACATCAAAGGATGGGGGATGCTTTCCACACCTATCCAAGGCATCACCAGAACGGTTGTTGGAATCCGATGCATGTGTTGGTGACATTCGACTTGTTAGTGGTTTGTGGTTGGCTGCAGGGGCGACACTAGCCCTCAGCGCCGTGTTGAAAAAGCGCCGCCGCGGACAAGCCCGACCTCATCAAGATTAGAATTTTTCTATCCAAGAAAGATACAATGAACCGGATGCCATCGTGAGAACAAGAAGTTGCTCAGTTTTGCTTCATGAACTGTCATACAAATATTAGCTCATCGACTTGCACTGCCACCTTTCTGGAGTACATTGCTGTGTGGAGAGCGAGGAGATAGTAGCAGCTTCCCTCATACGGGGAAGATCCTAATCAAAACAAGAATTAACAACGTTTTACAACTGCAAGGCTATTTTGTTTGATTTCAGACCATTTGCCTTCGAACAGTATCCGTCTTGGTACGCGATAGATCTGCTTCACTGCTCCCTTCGGATTCTGTTCGTCGCGACGCGGCCGATTGTACGCTGTCATTTACGGTTTCTTCGAAGCTCAGAGCATTGCCTTGTTGCTGTGCATTCAAATTCGGCGACTGTTGTAGTTGCTGCTTCATAGGAGTCCCCATGCGCTCATCAATGGAGTTCTTGACAGAATCATAGGTCGACTTGGCCGCCTCCATACCCATTTTGGCAGCATAATTGACCCCCTGATTCAATCGGGCGGCGGCTTGCGAATTGGCAATGACAGACCACTGCGACATGATTTTGGACGATGATTTGCGAATGGTTTCCGTGGCCAAGGTCGTTTTGCGAATGTCTCGATTGTCAAAGGTGGGACAGTAGGATAGGAGCCTTCCATTGTTATCGGTCTAAAACACGTCGACAATTGTCATGTGGACCAAGTCCCCAACTTCAAGGACGGATTCATTTTCTTCAATTTGCACAAACTCATTCATCCATCTGCAAGTACAAAGTGTGTGTTAGTAAGATGCCATGTGTGGTTAGGATCGACGAGAGTGCGAGTCACCACACAATTCACCAACGGCCACATCACACACAAAGATACTCACGTCCACACCACGCGATGTGCCGCCGTCACGCGATACCGACCTCCAGCGATTCTCATGACTGTCAATCCTGGTGGATCAATAATATTCAAATGGTCCGCCCCTGGCATGAGTGCCAACCATCGGAGAAACAATTGCGAAATGGCTGGAACACCCGCTGCGGCTTCGAGTTCAATGCCCTCAACTCGTTCGACACCAAACAATTGCGACGCCGTGTGAGCTTGGGGAAGAACAACTTCTGCGGCATCGGAAAATACCACGAATGGGAGAGGAGTGGATGTTCCCGGAATGACAGATATCGTATCGCCACCTGTATTGACACTGGCTTCGGTATCGTATTCTTCATTCCATTGTGCCAATGTTGTGGCACCTCGAGGAGGACGTTCTTGCAAGGCTTTCTGGAATTCTTCTGGATTGGATAGTAAGTACAAGAGCGCCAAGTGCATTTCGTGAACTGTCCGTGTGGCATCTGGATAGGGATGAGGACCCGTGGTCATGATGGAGGAACCCGCGATGTAGGAATCGACATACGAGTCGTTATCGATATCAACGGGCTCGGAATAATCGAGACTCGACTCCGCCACCGACGAAGGTGCTTTTGCAGCAGATCGTTGGAATTCGTAGGGTGGGATGCTCATGATTCAATGAGTGCAAGATTGCAGTTCCTTGTTACTGGAGTACAAGTATCGTGTGATGATTCTGTTCCTCGTGTGTTGTGATTTAGTGATGCCTTGATTCGTAATGCCTACTCGGAGTACTCAGGTTTCAGCACTGGCACAATCTCAATTCGAGCGCAGCGTTCTTGGACTACCTGGACCAAGTACTATAGTTTATGGCTTTCCTTCGTTTCTCGTAGCGAATCGACGACTCACTGTTTTCGGAACTTTGGAAGCAATACAACTTGTTCACAGAGTGAGCAGTTCAATGTTAATAATGCGTAGCGGTAATAATTCGTAACACTTGATGTTTGTTGACGATACAATCTTGACCTGGAGTCCAAGGGAAGCAGGCATGTATGGAGCACATCAAGTCAGAGAGGAGAGTAGGTCGTCGAAAAGAAAGGGAAGGGACTGCAACGCAGTGCCGGGCCCGCGATCTTGTGCTGTTCATGTCCTACGTATCCGTATGCATGTTATTCATGAAAACGCGTCAATATGTCGGTTGGATTCGACCGTTGAGCGGTTAATTCGTAATAGACTCCATAGTACTCGCAATACAAGTATCATGCAGATTAGAGTATGATCTCACACCACGTCTTCCAGTAGAATATGCATTGATATATTTCAATGTGTCATAAGTTTAAAATGTGTGTTTGTCCCATACCCCGCTCTACATAGATCTATCACAGAACACCGGGAACCAAAGCACAAGCAGGGGTGGCACGTTAGGTTTTTCGATTAGGTTTTTGCTTAGGTTTTTTGGTAAAAACCTAATCGTTCTAAAACTCAAGGTTTTTGGTTTTTGGGTTTTTGCTCTGGTTTCAAGGGAGAATTCCGGATTCCATGGCATAGATGCGAACGACGTATTCTGGATTTTGGAGTGTTTTGCGTCTGGTATCTTGTATACGCCTAGTAGCAATACGCACTAATCATTAAGATGAAACAGCCTGCGCGATGCAAAGATAGAGAAGCTGGTTTACATCAAGACCAACTATATCTTCTTTCGCGATTGCAACTGGATATCTGATGATGCTGATCTTGTTGCCAATGCTGACGATGCTTCTCGATACTAGGACCAGGCTGGTCGCCATCGCGGCAACTGCAAACGTAAGACATCGGCTTTATCCGAGTTTCGACTACTAGTAGTAGCTTCTACTGTACACTATACGTCTCAGACGTCAGCAGTACGCTGTACTAGGTACTAGCCACCACGTACTCTAAGTTCAAAAACCTAAATTTAGGTTTTTCTAGGTTTTTGCCCAAAAACCCAAAAACCTAATCTTGATTTTGAAAACTTTAGGTTTTTGCCAGCCCTGAGCACAAGTAGGAGGAGCCAAAGAATTGGGAACCTTGAATCTGAAAAAGTTGAAGTTTTCCGCTATATACCCGTTTGAAATTTAGCTTGAATTTCAGGCTTCTCGCACCGTGTCAAGATTCTCCATCATACCATAGCTAGGAGCTGACAGGTGGAAGCGCCAAGACAACAGGCCTGCAAGAGCATGGATACACGATCTTGCCAATCAAACAACATGAAACAGATTGACAAAAAAACGAAACGTACACAACCACTTTATCTCAATTCTTCAAACTCCAGTTCTATACAAGAACGGGGCACTGATTGCGTCCAAGATGATCCTGGTACGAACTCCCGTTCTCTTCCTTTTCTTTCTAGCGACAACAACCGCACACTTTTCGTCACCTGCCCATATCCGAGTGATTGGGGTGTCGTCACGAAGACGAGCTCTAGCACCTCGCAGTCGTCCCTTTGGACCACGTTATCATTTGTTCGCATCATCTACATCATCCATTGTCGATGACATAGCAGCAGCAGAAGAAGAAGAACTTGGAGATGATGAAGTTATTCCAGAAGATTATGAAACTGTCGTTCAAGTTGTTCCGTCAAAACAACACACAAAGGTAATTAAACCCTTCAAGGAACTTGGATTCGGTGGCAAGTTAGTTAGAGGGACCCGCAACATCATTGTAGTTACCACTACCAACTTTGCACTCGGTGTTTCATTCGGATTGATCACTGCCGGAGTACGTGGCTTTCCCAATCTCATGACTCGCAAGGAAGGACTCTTGGGAACACCCTGGAATGAAGAGATTCCAATGCGTCTCAAACGATATTCTGGAAAATGCTATCGATGGGCCAAAATCTGGGGTCCTGTCTTTGCAGTTTGGGGATTCACCGATACGGCCGTCAGTCTGCTACGCAACGGTGACAATGATGAATTCAATTTCATGATCGCATCGAGTGCCGCAGCCGTTTGGCACACTCGAGACAAATCCGTGCAGCGCAAGGCGATCGTGGCAGTCGTGTACGCGGCCCTGACGTATGCGTACGTCAAGTTCAATGAATATTATGTGGTCGGGCCGGAAGGGTGGCAAGATAAGTATGGTCAGAATGAGGAGGTGGGAACTGAACTGCAGGCGACAGCAGCAGCAGCTGGTGAAATATCGCGAGGTGGAGATGCACTTTCGATCGGTGATCAAAATGACATCTACTAACTAGTAGTACGAAGATGAAGCATCATTAGCACTGCAGTAGTTCTTCAGATCACGTTAATGCAACATCCGATTTCGCAGGGTAGGGTAGCCAGGGAAGTTCACTACCGTATCTGAAGCACGTTGCTTTTCATCAGTAGGTCTCCAGCATTCAATAAACTTCATGGTCGTCATACATTATGTCAGCCCCTCATTTTGTTGCATCACTCTCGCGCCATTTGTCTTGTTTTCCAAATCAATTACATGTACCTTGCTCGTCGAAAGAGGCCGAACGTCGCATGCCGTGTTTTGCAGCCATTCGTTTTTGCACCAGAGCTCGAGCCAGTGATGATTCATCGAATTGCACGAATTCCGGTGTTGTCTTTCATAAAGTCACACGTTCTTGACCTATGTTCGCTTTATTATTTAGGATATGCACTCGCCTTATGCTTTGGCTCGAATTCAAAGTCAACCGGAACAGGTCCCAACAGCATTTCGGAGATCTTCAACCAATCATACGAACACGTTGACATGAAAAGCGTTTCCAAATCAGAACGGCCCACCATATGCGTGGGTGGTCTCTGATTCATGGCCTGGGGAACTCGTTCCAACAAGGCCACGGGAACATAACGGCAGAGAAAGCTCAACCACTCAAGTAAGAATCGTCGTGTTGTGTTGACTCCCTGTTGATCGGAACCCCAGTGTTCCAAGCCAAAGCGCACAAAGTCTTTGAGAATGTCCATGCGTTCCGTCGCGGATATATCCCAATGGCGGCGTTCCTTAATCTCCGTAGACAACCACGGCTTGATCAAGGCCCCACGTGCCAACATGGCAGTCGCTTGCACTCCTTCTCTGGCAATCTTTTCTTCATAATCAGTGTATGAAAATATATCTCCATTACCAATGATTGGTATCTTACGAAAATCGTCCGATTGGCTCTTGGCAACTTGGGAGATGTAGTCCCAATCAGCATCTTTTGGAATACCGCTGCAATCTGGATCTGCCATGGATGAAAATGGCGGCTAGTCCGTCCACTCCCCAACTTTGAATGTGTGGGACGAGTTTGTGTGCGATTGGTTTAGCCCCATCCCATCCTGTGCGCATCTTGATGGTGACGGGAACATTAAGGGTGTTGCAAATGCCAATGAGAGAATCCTTGAGACGCTTTTCGCGCAACATCAAGTGCGCCCCGGCGCCCTTGTTGCAGAGAATATCGAGGGGACAGCCGAGATTCAAATCCACAAAGTCCATTTGAACATGCTGATTGAGTATTTCGGCAGCTCGAACGAATTGATCTGGATGGCCAGCGGCAAGTTGGACGCCAAAGACATCTTCTGAAACGTGTCGCTTGACGAGAGACCACTCGGTATGCTTGCCCTCGAGGAGACATGTCGCAACTGCCATTTCACCGCATGTGATATCTGCACCAAAGTGTTTCATGATACGACGAAAGGGCAAGTTTCCTACGGTCGTGAGGGGGGTGCAATGTACACCTTGCCACTGAAATCAATCGTCTTCTTGTGTTGTCGTGGGCTGTTGTCATTGTCATCTTTTGGGAGAGGGGCAGAAAAGATCTTGCGTGCGGCTTCCGGCATTTGTTTGCCTTGAAAGGGATTTCGTGGGCATACGAATGGGAATTGATTCTTGCGTAATTGTGTCAAGACTTGGCGATCCAAAACGTTTAATGTAGTTTTGCTCTCATCGTTGTCGTCGGTATTGATGCTAGTGTTGGTAGCGTTGATATTCGTTCCTGCCTTGGTAGTGTGAGTGCCTGCAAGACGGCAACATATGCCATACCGACAGAATCCTTGAATGCGAAAGGATGGACATCCGCCTTGAATGTTGGTCAAGTCCTGCGGTTTGGTTCGAATGTATTCATCAACATCATGACTGAATTTGCAAGTTGTGTTGTGTGGACATGGTTCGCCTCGAACGACAAAAAGGCACAATTTCTCATTGTCTGGTGCTCGCTTATCTCTTGGACGTTTCTTGTTCATGCCCTTTTTATCCTTATTCTTGTCCTGTTTTTTCTGTCCTGCAGCTGAATCACTCCTTTCAGTATCATTGTGCAGTCCATCAGTGTCGGCAGTAGGACTAATTGTTGCAGGTTGTGTACCAGGAAGAGGATCGAGACACTTGGGACGTTCATTGACGATGTATTCCTTACGGACTTTCAATTCATATTGATCACTATGATGATTCTTCGAACGATCGTTGTTTGGAACAGGCTCTGGATCTGTACTTCGAGTGACTGTTTCAGAGACGTTTTGTGTGTTACTGTCACTGTCAGCGGTAGCAGAAGCTCCCGTTGAGGATCCACTCTTGATTGTTACTTGGATATCATGAGGATGACCATTATCTTGAGCATCAGCATCGCCTTGTTTGCATTCAACAGCAGCGATTTCAACTGTCACGGAGTTCTCCATGTCGATACCGTTGTGAGTTGTTGATGACGGTAGGTGATTTTGATTGAGCTAATGGTTAGCCATCGAGATGATTTCTTCACAATTTTCATGTTTGCGGTGGGTGGTGGGTGGTGGGTGGCTGAGGCATAAAAGTACTGTACTGGAATACTTATGCGCCAGTAGTAGTACCTGGTAAGTAGGAATGGTACTCAAAGACTATACTCGAGTAGACAATTATGCATACTCTGAGGGTACACGCTGCAAGCGAGTATGAAGTACGCAGTACTCAGTACGGACACGTAGACTTGAAGTCCTGTACTGTACCGTACTTTACTGTAGTACTGTCCAGCCAAAGCCATCTCCCAAGAAAAGGTCGCCTGGGCCTTCTGCCTATAGCCCAAATACGAGTATCATACCGGGTTCGTACAGTACTTGTACGAACTTGTATCATACTGCCAACCATCGCCTGCGATGCCACTACTTGTACGATTCCACTTGGAAGGCACCATCAGAGGCGCATTATACTACTAGTAGCTCGTAGCAGTACAATACTGTAGAACCAGTATTTCACAGGCGGACGTTATCATACGACACCATGTCAAGGGTAGGCTATTCATGCAGTATGCTGAATACTGTAGTATATCATAGCATGACATGTCAAATGTGGAAGCGATTAGAATGCAAGGAAATGACGTCAACATTTTTGTCGCAGAATTTGAGTTTTTGGAATCTTGATTTTCTCACTTCACCTGGAGCAATTTTTCAAGACGCTTGTATTCAAAACTTCATTGTAGATAAAGAGCATAAATGTGCCCGACATTAGTTTGAACAGAAATAAAATTCTTCCTGCATTGATGTGATGATATCATTGCAATGCCCACAATTTCCGTCCGTATACACCATAATTTTACCATTTCATGGTCAATACCATGGTTCGTTTGTTTTTGTTGCTTCAATCCCTGTTGCTTTGCCATAATCTGTGATGCTGACATGACACAACTCTCTCCATTCATTGTCCTGCCATTGTGATCCAGAAGAATGGGTAGATTCAAAAGAAGAGCACGAACTGTAAGTGAAATTTACTGCTATGCAACATGTTTTTGTCGCTTCAATCCCTGTCGCTTTACTGTAATCTGTGATGCTGACACGACACTCTCGCCATTCATTGTCCTGCCTTTCTTAGGATCCAGAAGAATGCGTAGCTTCAAAAGATGTACTGCTACGCAACATGGTCCTTATTTACTTTTGCTAATATTTTTGTTGAGGATGCTATAGAAGTACCGTAACTCTGGTGTTCTGATGGCAAATAACATAATTCCATCAGAGCGGTTGCTTTGAAAGGAGTATGTAGTTGCTGTAGAAAAGGTGGGACAATCAGGACATCCAAAGTGCAAGGCAATGCTGCAATGGTGCAGGCCACAGGTCGAGCAACGTACAGAAGCTATGTAGGGAGTGGCAAAGTTTGTAACAAAGTGCAAGATGAAGCCATCTCTTTGTCGGTGTCACAGCGGTCTTTCTAGAAATCAGCCAGTGGAGTAGTGAAGTAGCGTTTAAGAATAAGCAAGGGAGAGGCCTAAATTTTAATCATTGTTGCATTCACGTAGACAAACAGCATTGCTTTCAGTAATGTCGCCAACTTTGTAAATGGCGGCATTTCCGAATAATTTTCTACCAGTAATGCCGCCACTTGTATGCTGTGGCGGCATTTCCGGATTATTTTCTACCAGTAATGCCGCCGCTCCTTCACGAAGGCGGCATTTCCGGATTATTTTCTACCAGTAATGCCACCGACTTTTCAAACAGCGGCAATTGCAAATGAAATGCTACCAGTAATGCTGCCAACTTTGAAAATGGCAGCATTTGGGAATAATACGCTACCAGTAATGCCGCTGACTGCGCCAAAATGGCGGCATTTGCAAAAATGTGTGCTACCAGTAATGATGGCAACGTCATAGACAGCAGCCTTGTTCTTGCTTCTTCACAACTGTACTCCTTCTCATGATGGTTTCCCTGTTGATCTCGGATCTGCTGCTACCATGAACAATGTCACAGCTAGCGGTGTCCTTTTCACAACTGTACTACGCATCACGATAGTTTCCGAATTTTGATTATCACAAGAAATAGGTTTTAGCATTTTTCGGGGATCGAACCCCGGACCTTGTTTCAAAAAACAAGTTTGTAACCTACTAACCTAGGCATTGCTGCTCTTTCTTGTTGATGAAACTAAGATATATAATGTCTCCGAACAATTGGCGGCATTACTGGTAGAAAATAATCCGCAAATGCCGCCATTTGTGAAGGCGGCGGCATTACTGGTAGAAAATAATCCGGAAATGCCGCCACAGCATACAAGTGGCGGCATTACTGGTAGAAAAAAATCCACAAATGCCGCCATTGTATACAAGTGGCGGCATTAATACTGGTAGAAAATAATCCACAAGATGAGCCGTCGGGTACGAGTGGTGGCATTACTGGTAGAGACACTGATTAGTATTGTAGTTCATACCACATTGCTTGAAATGGATCGAGGTGTGATGAATTATCATAGTTATTCACAAATGCCGCCGCCGTTTACGACTAGTGGCGGCATTACTGGTAGAAAATAATCCGCAAATGCCGCCCTGTTGTACGAGTGGCGGCATTACTGGTAGAAAATAATCCGCAAATGCCGCCCTGTTGTACGAGTGGCGGCATTACTGGTAGAAAAAAATCCGCAAATGCCGCCCTGTTGTACGAGTGGCGGCATTACTGGTAGAAAAAAATCCGCAAATGCTGCCATGTTGTACGAGTGGTGGCGGCATTACTGGTAGAAAATAATCCGCAAATGCCGCCCTGTTGTACGAGTGGCGGCATTACTGGTAGAAAAAAATCCGCAAATGCCGCCGTCGTATAAGAGTGGCGGCACAGGGCTAATATCATATGCAAACATAACACATGGCAATGGAAATCATTCGGTACTAACGGAGAGTCGTTTCAAGTATGCTGTTCCACGCATAACAACATTCAAACATTAACGGGCTGGCGTGGAAGAGGCTGGGCCGGCGTATTGGAAAACCCATGAAAAAAATGAGAAACGAAGATTCCGTGTTTTCTTCGGCCTACGCGTGTCACTTGTGCTCTACGTGAAGGTCCCACGCAGCTTCATTACTGTGACGATAATGTTGACGTCATTTCCTTGCATTCTAATCGGATCCTGCACAGCACAAGCGTATGACATACAAGCAGCGCAAACTATGATGATACGGCCGACGACAGACCACGCATTGAGGAATGTGCGATGTCACCACCTGCCCATCCACGAATCACAAAGAAACCCTCCTATCTACTGTACGACTTGTATGCAAGTTGCAAGTATGCATACGAGGGATGACATGCTTTGCACCACTACGAGCATTCCTCGTAGAACTCTCTACTAGGACCAGACGACTCATCACCGCACAAAACCGACGAGTCAACAGGACATCCAACAAATCGGTATGAGCATAAAAAATAACGACATCGATCCGTTCTCCTGATTGTCGTCCACATTGCACAATCCGTAAGAACACTGAGCCCACGCAGAAGAGCACATTTGCAACAAGAACCAATTCATATTTGTTCTTTTGTTTGCCTTTGGTGTTGTGGTGGTGTCAGTCAACTTTCACCTTGCATTCATAATCGTCGTATCGTCCTATCGTACTGGGTGAATCTTCTCAGGCTCGACGCTACGTGCTGGATTGCTCGGCTTGGATTCCTAATTACTTCATCTTCATTGTGACGCTAAAGCTATACGCTAGATTTCATCGAACACGCGCGGATTACTTCAGTGCCAGGTGTGCTCCAACTCTAGTATTGGTACGCTCATAGTCGTCCAAAAAGACAAGAAAGGAACGAACCCATTGGCGCCGATCGCCTATTATCTATTATACTGAATATACGACACACGCCTCACACCTCACATCACTGCGCTCGATACAATATACAATGTATCGACATTTGATTCCACGAAGGAATCGGATGTATCACGATCCTCTTGCGGCAATTCCTTGGACAGCGTCAGCAGCAGCTGCTACTGCCGCAGCGCTCTTGTGTTGGTGGATCGACAACGATTCCGCTAATGATGGCATCGACACAGATGGGGAAAAACTGCTGTCATTACGGCAGCGGATCAACTGTAATGCTGCTCTGAAACAGCAAAAACGTCGTGATGAAATGACTACGGCTACTGCGTCCGCATTGTCCAGGTTCCAAATGCACTTTCCATCATTTTCGTTGTTATCCATGGCCTCGTCTTGCGAACGAGGTATTCACAATGACGGTGAAAATACGGATGAAGAAAACATGCTTCAGACTCACTTTACACTTTCCAGCAAACGATTGGGCGAGGGTGCGTATGCCAAGGTACAACTGGCCGTCGACAAGAAGACGGGGGAACAGGTGGCTGTCAAGAGCATAAGCCGATCCTACACAGATCGGGACTCCTTTCAAAGAGAAATGAGGGCTATGCAATATGTACTACAATTCGGAGGACATCCTCATATCGTATCACTTCATACCTATTTTGAAGACGAGGATTACTTCCACGTTGTCATGGATTACATATCAGGTGGTGAGATGTTTGATCATTTAATCAAGAATGGAGCCTACTCGGAAGCAGATGCCGCGAGACTCGTTCGGGAAGTGGCATCCGCGTTGGCCTTTCTCCATGGCATTGGTGTGGTGCACGCTGATTTAAAACCAGAAAACCTCATGCTGAGCTCCGAACAGGCGTCAGATTCGATTGTCAAATTAGTTGACTTTGGCTGCACGCAGATACCAGGCGGAGATAACCAGAGTACGGCATTCACTCCTGCATACGCTCCACCCGAAACCTTTCATAAGAAGGAAGCATCGGAACCCTTTGAACCGCCGATGGATATGTGGGCTCTTGGCGTAATACTCTACATCATGCTCGTGGGCCTACATCCATTTGTTCTCACGGGAAACCTAACCGATGAGGAATTGGAAACTCGCATCAAGAGTGGCGTGCCTCCACCTATTCGTGATTCACCCATGACGGCTCATTTGTCAGCGAGTGCGAAAGAACTACTGGAACGACTCATTGAACCTGACGCCAGCAAAAGGATGACGGCTGAAGAAATGTTGGAGCATCCATGGGTCAACGGAACGACTGCGCCTACCGCCGCCATTACTGGATCAGACGAACGATTGCGCCGTATTCGCGCCATGAAGACTAGGCTGCAAGCTAATTTTCTGCAGGATGTCGTGAACTGGAGCGATAACGAAAACCACACTCGGCGACAAACATCGTTAATTGATGAGTCATTCAAAACAATGTACGCCAAGAATGGCGGTTTCTTGCCGCTGCTACACCATACTGATGGAGAGACACATGATGATACGGACCACGATGAATCAATATCAATGGCTGAATTTCGCAGTCTGCTTGCTGAGAACATGAAGCACAAATTCTTCCCTAAGAACCATATTGTTTACAATGAGGGCGACATTGGAAACCACATGTACATTATCAATTCGGGGACGATTGAAGTCACGACTTCAAATGGATCTAGAGCTGAACGAAGCCAAGGCGATTTCTTTGGTGAAGGTGCATTGCTCCATCCAAAGAGTATTCGGTCTGGTACGATTCGATGCAAGACACCAGTCCACGTGATTGAAATAAGTCGAGAATACTTTCAAAAGTACCTGCAATCATCCGAACTGGGCTTGATGCTTGCAGTCAAGGAGAAGGATCGCATCCGAAGGAGAAACAGAGCAAAGATGATCCTTACTCTCCAGAATAATCCAATACAAACCTTCAAGAAAGGCGACGTGATATACAGCCAGGGGGCGAATGGGGATACTCTCTACATTGTTGACAGCGGTGACGTCAAGGTCACAGTGGAAGGTGAGCATGTCTTCACGGCCAGTAAAGGCAATATTTGTGGTGAGCAATCGGTAATCACAGGATTGAAGCGAAACTGTACCGCCCGATGTGAATCAGATTCCTGTGTTTGCCAAGTCATGGCAGGAAGAGAGTACCGCCGACTCATGGATTTGAATCTCGATGCAAAGGCATCACTCCGTGAATTATGCTTGCGACGCGATTTGAAGAAGGCCATCGTCCACAGATTGAAAAAAGAGTTCCCGTACAACAATCCGATGGAAGCCTTCCTTGCTGTCGGTGTGGACGGTAATGGGTTTCTCGGACGCGAGTCCGTCGCGAAGATTATGCGAGATATGGATCCCGAATACACAGACAATGAGATTGCAGAGTTGTTCAATATCATGGACCTGACTAACACAGGGACCGTGTCGTTTGAGGAGTTTCGAAAAGTGTTCGTTGCCGACCTGAGAACAAGCGCGTCAATCTAGCTCCACTCTACTCTGCCCTACGTAGGTGTCATAGATTGGCTAAATAAAATTGTTGCTCAACCGTAAATTTGCAAAGAGTTTCTTAGAAGTAAATTCCTTGTTTGTCCGATACTTCCACATTTAGTCTAGAGAGCTTGTCAGACAGACTCGCATGTCGCAATAGCATGCACGTTCGCATCACCTTTCAGCAACAAAACCACTCAGTCCTTGTGAGCCCTTGGCAGCATGAATGCAAATCATTAAGCTTGGCTTGGACCACAATATCGCGCAGCTTTACCTGTGGTTGGTGCATTGGAATCGTGTCCTAACAATTCAAATGAAAAAGGTGTATCATAAGGTGTACAATCCACCATTAATTTAAACACCTCGATGTACTAAGTAGTTAGTGCACACTTTCGCATTCACTCGCTCGCAATAGAGCGGTGCTAACACCACGCCCCAGAAAAATTTTGGCATGACATACAAACTGGGTTGTGATCAGTCCCTTTCCTGGCGTTCACAACCAGGCGCATAGAAGTTTGGCGTAGATCAACCCGTAGACTTGGCAATGTTCCATTCATTGATGCCTTTGACTGTCGCATTCATCTTCTTGGGATAATTCAAATCCGTGCTCTTTAGCATAGCTGATGTTCCGAAAGAACGCGCTTCTGATTTTCCAAGAATGGATCAAGCAATACCTGGTGATCGTCAAGCTTATCAATTCCAGTTGAGAAGGATGGCTAGGATGCCAAACTAAGATGAGCTGGATCCGACGTGGAGATTGACTCTCGCATTTGAAAGGTCATCGGAAACCTTGGCCAAATCAAGATCGATTAAAGCTACAAGAGACGTTCCATTCCAGCAGCCCCCAATGCTCCAAATTGGCATCTTTGGAAATCAAATTGAGATGGCTGGCGACCAGCTCGGCTTTGTCGGCCAGAATTTTACCAAGCAGTTCCAGCGCCCTGTCTTTCTTGGCGGAGCGATAATTCGGCATCATTCTGTTTTCAGCTTCAGCATGTTCGTTCTTTGCTTCAGCATGCTCCTTCTCCGCATTGGCAAGTTGCTGCTTACTAATAATGAGAGTCTTGCACGTTTCTTCCAGCACGGCGAGGGCATCGCATGTACTGCAAGCGCACTTTTTGCAGGGAATGGTTGCACTCTAAACCCAAAGGCAGAAGGAGCAAGAAATCCAAAATCTGTGATTGCCTGCGTGTCGTTCTGGCACCATTGCTGAATCTTACCTTCCATGGCTTTCAACTGAGTACGAACCTTATACCAACGACGAATGACCGAGAACGAGGGACTGTTCCAGAGTTGCTCCTCAGATACCGACTGAGTCTCGTGACAGCATCGCTCTGCATGGTTATTGTCGATTTCATTCTTCTGTTGAAGAGAGGTGACACCATACCTAGGAGAGATTACGTCGGCATACATCTGACAGAATGCTTGTGTGTTGACGTAATGAAAAGAGGGAATTAACACGACACTACAAAGGAGCAGATAACAGTGTTGAATAAAATATAACTGACGGAATGACCACCGGACATAGTGAGAGGACGAACGGCGACGAAACGAATACCGGATGGAGAACCGTGGAGTCTAAACAAGACATTAAGGAGAAACGGAAGCGGTCACGATTGAGTGCCGGCAAGATTGAGAACGTATCACGTGTGAACGAAAAGGTCAATTGTAAACGGACCAGCTTCGGAAACGAATGATAGTCTCATTCTAATTCATTTTTCCGATTTACAAGCGATTTAATCTCCCAGTGTTGACTGCAGTACTGTATCGTTGTCTGATTGGCACGTAGGTACTGTGTGTTGATATTGTGGTTTCAACAAACAGACCTATCGTCGTACCAATCTATTAGAGCATCCTCCAAGGAATGATATCAAATCGCAAATTTCCGGATCAAATAACGTAATAGTGACGAAAACAGTATCTTTCACAACCGTAGCGTTCTCTGACGGTTTAACCAAATGGCTGGCCTGCTCGAAATTAAAGTTCTTTAAGTGGCAACTTTCAAGGCGGGAGATTCATATTGCAAATATCATGATATCAAATATCAAATCGTTGGAATAGGGACGGTACGGTACGTACGAAGTTTTACTCTGGAGTAGCAAAACGAATGCTACTCCAGCGTGCTTCTCATCTCGTCGTAGCTTTGCAGTAGCTTTGCCGAGTTCCCCCCAACAAAAATCACAATTTCACAGTAGGGTCGAACGCTCGAATTGGACCGCAATGAACTCCGCTCCGCAGCAAAGTGCTGCAACAGCATTCATGTTGTTGGTGGTGTCAGCTTTGATTCCTATTTTGTTATTGTGGTATGCAGAAGAGACAACATATCAAGACCACCAAGAGAGCTGACGACAGCCGGAAGCTTAAAGCTGAACAAATTGCACGAATTGCTTTGAGGACGATTCGCATCAGCCGCGGTGACAACGATGAACGGATGAAGAAAAAACCACGACTTTCATCATATTCCTACGAACGAGCAAGACGTGCTATTGAAAGTGATTATTTCTCGCCGACACCTCTCTTTGATGACAGACAATTCGAAAGAATCTTTCGTGTCACAAAATCAATTGTTGAATCTCTTTGTTCAGGTCTGTGGCAAAGCCGACCCTTTCTTCACCAACATACAGGATGTCACCGGACGGTACAATATATCTCCGGTGGCAAAGGTGCTTGTTGCAATCAAGCAGCTTGCATATGGCTGCTCCCCGTCTGCGTTCATGGATTACTTCCAAATGAGCGAGACTTTGGCTCGTCGAAGCTTGATAAAGTTTTCTACAATTGTGTCGACCAAAGATGAGTTACAAAGTGTGTATGGGAGACAGATGACCCGCAGTGATGCTCGGAGACTTTCTGCCTTACATGAGGCTTGTCACGGCGTTGCTGGAATGGTAGTAGGGTCACTTGATTGTATGCATGTCGGCTGGAAAAACTGTCCAGTGGCATGGCAGGGAGCGAACAAGGGAAAGTTGGGCAAACCAACCATTGTTTTGGAAGCAATGGCTGACCACAACTTGTGGTTTTGGCATCACTCTTTTGGTTGGCCTGGATCCTTGAACGACAGAAACATTTGGAACCGGAGCTGCTTGTTGAAGGCATTCCTGGACGGAAGCTTTGCACGAGACGTGGACTTTGAGTTTACAATCGGTGACGAAAAGGTTTTCAATCGTCTTTGGATTCTTGTCGATGGTATCTACCCAGAATTGAGTAGATTTGTCAAAACCTTGCAGGAGCCAGTTGGGAGGAGAGCATGCCGGTATGCAGTGTGGCAAGAATCCGCACGAAAGGATGTTGAGCGAGCCTTCGGAGTCCTCCAACGTAAATTCCATTTGCTCGTTGGAAAAATTGAGCTGTGGTACGTAAGCAACATTGCTAGTGTCGTGAAGTGTTGTCTGTGCCTTCACAACATGATGGTAGCATCTCGAATGGCACAAGACGAAGAAGAATCCGAGGACTTCTATGCATTTCCAGGACTTGCTCGAGGCGACGACACGCCGGTAGCAGGTGGAGTTGCCGACGAAGCAGAGCAAGTATACGTTGACCGACGAGCTGCAGAAATGCATCTTCATGCTCAACTTTATGGAACAAACAACCAGCAAGATGACACGATGACAGATCGCGAACGTCGGATTCTTGAATCGTTGCGGCTCCAGTATGTGCAGCGACGTTGGGAATGCTTATACGACTTAGACGAGCATCTCAGGCTCCGCGATTCTATAATGGATCACATAGAAGCGTAAAACGTAATCATACTTGCTTACTAGTACTAGAAGTAGCACTATTGTCGTTGTTTGCTTCTACATTCTAGTAATAGTAATTCTACTACGTCTCGCTCCATGTTGCTGCTGTTTGTTAACTGTTGTCGTCATTCTTATCAATCATTACTACGACCTCGTATTGTGAGTTGCTCTCGTAATGTTAAATCCTGTTCTCGTTCTCAAGTATGTTGCTCCTCATCGCCCTCATGATCCTCACCATTGGTAGACTTTTCGGCAGAAGACAGAACGATAACGCAGCTGCGAGAGAACTCTATGCGACGCCTCTTCTGGCGAGTCTCAGCCATTCGCAATGCCAACTGTTCCTTGGCATACATCTTTCGATCCGGTGTGTCCAGAGATTGAAGAAACCTAATGTCTTGCTCAGCCTTCATATTTTCAAGGACTGCTGTCCCTACGTTTGCAATCACGTTCGAAATGTTTTGTAAAACATCGCCCATAACGTTTCCCGGAGCACCAGTCGTTATAGCAGTATCAAATTCAGATAGAATAGACTCACCACCACCGCCACTTGCAGGAGACGTCTTCTCCTTTTTCACAACCACTTCAGAGACAATTGCCTTGATGAGTTTTGCATCGCGCTCTGTCTGCCGTGCTTGTTTCTTTCCAATTGGTCTCTTTCCTCCACCGTTGTCCTCGTCGCACTTTGTCCTGAACGACGAGAACTTGTTCTTGTCCTTGAGGTATTCATAGCATGGAAAGAAATCGAATGCCCTACCATACCTGTCTTTGAATAATCCTAGGCAGGCTGTCTTGTGGTCGTCCATGCTCCAACCCGAAGACATCTCTGTTGTCTCGGTAATGCCCATATACTTCATGACCTCCGCCGAAATCTGCTGCTTGAATCTGTTGAAGATCGACTCTGGGGAACGAAGAGGAAACGCATTTCCAACTCCCCTTTTAATGTACTCCTCTCTAGTTGCGTGAGAGGATTGCTCAAGGAGAGCCTGGTTTGTTTTGGTTGCATCCGCAATCATGTCTTTGTAGAGCTCGAACATGTGGGCTTTGAAGACGCGACCCTTTTGATGCGCTCCGCAGATTGCATTCTCAGAGGCGGCAATAAAAGCTCTCGCCACAATGAGATCCTCTGCACTTGTGAAGGCTGGTCCTCCTCTCTTGCTAAGTTGTTTCTCCGCACCCGGTGCCGTGAACGAGCCAGCATCGTCCGTCATGGTTGTTGATCTTGATGGTTCTACAAAATCATGCGAATCACCAACTGTGTGCATGGCGCAACAGGTTTTCACGCAGAGCACAATACGAGAGTACAACTTCGATGTACGTTGTACATGAATTTGGGTGATTTGATATCAGATTTGATATCATTTGGTATTATCAAATCACGGGAGATTTGATATTACCAAATGCATTATCAAATTTATCAAATGCCCTGCCGGCGCGTTGCCTCCGGCGGGAGGTCAAATATTTGATAATCGAGCCTTGGAAGATGCTTTTTCGAAAATCTCGACTTTGCGCGCCGGTCGGGCATTTGATAACGTTTGATATCGTCCTTGGAGGATGCTCTTACTGGAGTGAGTTGAAACTTGAGACTGATGACGGAAATGACCCACACTGTTGGCTGTTTGGACTGTGCGTCTACTTACTGTATGATCATTCATGTGAATCTGAAGCTGCATTCATCTTCGTGCTCAGCACGGAGCATTTAGCTATACGCTATACACATCCAACACTGGCAAGATATGCTTGATCCTGTCAAGGAACTCAACCAACAAAAGGATTGTTCCCTCTGTTGTAATCATTTCATTGTTTGCATCCTCAAAAGGTACATTCGTTAAAAGGTCTTCGGTACATTTTCTTTGAATAAATTATTCTCAACATCTGTCGTTTCAGATTCACAATTTGATGATTATTAGGGAAGATACAGTATGAAATGCAGAGACTGAAAACTGAAATTCATGCTCCATCCTGCTGTTTTCTTCCTCGACATTCACATAATATTCAAAGATCTGTGGTCCGACTTTCCTTGAGGGCAACAATTCTCAATGTCTGTTGCTTTAGATTCAAAATGGGACTATTGCGAGGGAAGATGCAGTATGTAATGCGGAGTTGGTTCATGTGCGAATCAGGATTAAAATCGAAATTCATTCTCCATTATTTTGTTTGCTTTCTTATCAGGTACGTTTGTTCGGAGGTCACGGATCCAACATTATTCGAGGTCAACTTTTCTCAAGGTGTGTCGTTTCAGATTTAAAATTGGGCTCTTATTCGTGAAGATAGAGTATGAAGCTAGGAGTCGGTTTATGTGTGAATCATGATTGAGCACCAACAATTCATTCTTCACACAATTCCTAGCTTAGAGATTTTTAGAAACGTTCTGTCTGTCCGTCCGTTTTTTCGTGAATCTGCACCCGAAATTGTCAGCCATCCACCATGGTGGATCCCAAACGATCCAGTCGCGGTACTAAGGGTTCACTGCATCCCCAAACTGCTGCTGCTCTGTCCGCCCTACCTTCTTTAGGGTACAAGGCTCCCCCCACCCTTATTGGTTTTAAAACCATCGACCCTTCTGTGATTGCGCTACGGATCAAAAACTACAACAGAGCATACAAAAATCTGTCTGTCAACTCTTGGAACACCTATGTTTCATTCGGTATTCAGGACTTCGTTAGTCCCGATGAATATTACTCTCACAAAGCCCACGAATCAGTCGAAGCCGAAAATCTTCGATTGGCTCGTTATTATCGCAATCACTTGGAAAATCATGCAAAAATTGATGGTTTCCTGATGCAAACAATCTCTGCTGTTGAGACTGCCCTCGCGCAGACTCATCCCAGCTTCTTCGATCTGTCTCTGAACGACATGGATTCATACCTCCTCGGCCTTAAGCAGCCCGCGGAACAAAACATCGCTATGGATATTGACTCTGCTGACAGCAGTGACAAAGAGATAATCTCCTCGCTTCGTACTGCTGCAACCTTGAAGTTAAGCACCGCAGCGACAGAGTCGCCTGCGATTGTCTTACAGGAATTATCTCAGTCTTCCTCTGACGAACCTCCCACCACACAAGCAGATGCAGTTGTTTATTCGACGAAACGCACCAAATCGTCTTCCACGACAACAAGCTCTATTACTGGAGCTACCGTCACGTCCAGCAGTAGTACGACTACTGCCACCGACCAGCCCAAGGCGACAGATCAACCATCACCGACTCACCAAGTTCGACGTCCATCCGCGATTAAGCACGTGGTTCGTGTTGAAACCCGCTGGGCTCCAAAAGATTTCAATGAGCTTAGGTCATCTACGGCAACAATGCATCGGCGCCTTGCACCGATCCTTTCCTGCTTTAATACCGATCACTCATGGATGATGGAATGGCAAGTTGATCAAATGGATGCAACACCTGACATCGACCCGGCACAGCTCTCAAAGTTCCTCAGCATTCGTGTCGTACCAGTTGCAAAAGAGCAATGCTTCTATTTTAGCTTTCGCATATGTGCTACTGGGGCTCAGTTCTCGCACGTAATGAAATCGAAGGTATTGGCGATTGCCAAACGTGGTGAAAACCTGACATTTGACCCATCTGCAGTTCCAGCTTCACAAGGCGAACTCACCTACGGAGGCGACATCCTACTAAAAGATGCATCAGTGACTCATCGAGGACAGTACTTGAAGTATCTTTGCAATGAGGTCCTACCTCCTGATGCGCCGGTGTTTGACATCAAACTCAGGCATTCCAACCCGACAGGCAGCCGTATCACTATCCTCACCGTACGTTGTGGTAAATCTACGGCAACACAACTAGCAGAACATCTCAGTACTGCCTTATGTGGCGAGGGTCTCCACCCGGAAATCTTTATCTCCCGTCTTGCACTTGGAGCCAAGCAGACCTCTAAACATGACTATCAGAGAATCTACAAGGTCCATAATGAATACCTTGACGACGTTTCTCATCTTCTGTTTGCGGCATCTGCAGCAATTGATACTGAAGTCACTGAGTTCTTTGATTCTGGTGAAACCGTTAGTCAAACGCCTCGCCAATGGGCAAAAAGTCTGTTATCACCTGACGGAGAATCTCTGGAGTTGGATCTTGAGAACGGAGGTACCAATGACGGAAAAACAGTATTAGTGGTTCCCTCGGCGTCACTTTTCCAGGCAAAGGTTGAACTTCAGAATTATTGGACACGTCGAAATCCGACCCTGTCGCAAGCAGTGAAACTTTATTCGGAGAGCCTTGTGACCCATCCAGACATTCCAACGACCGTCTTTACAAAAAACATCGACACGATTCTGGCAAAAAGGATTATGACGAAAAAGGACGCTCCTACGGATGACACTTCTAGTCTATTCTCTCCAGTCTCGTCTCTGACTGGAGGTGACACCATCGATGGGACAACACACTCCAAAGGGTCCATTGCATGGCGCAAACCTCTTCAGGAAACTCTGCTCTCGAAAGCGAAAGGCGCCCCGAAAGAAAAAATGTCCTCCATCGAGATCAATCAACGCAAAAAAATTGCCATCCTCGAGGCTCAACTCGATCTCCCGTCTGGGACAAATTCAGTTGAGTCACAAATGTCAAAGTCTGCGAAGTCGAAGGTATCCCGCTCGTCCTCGCACTCTGGGCTCACTGCAGCCTCTGCTCACAGTAGACTGGACAAATTCGATTCGTCGCTAGAAGAAATCAAGGCCATGTTCAAGGCCATCATGGTCAGCAAGCGACTTTCTCCTCCTATGTCACCAACCACTACTGGCATTATTCCGCTTCATGAAGATCCACTCTGGGTCGAACCAGCATCTCATCAATCACTTCCATCTGAGGGACACGGCATGCAGGGTGTTCAACTGTTTCCTCCAGAGAGCCAAGGAAACACAGTCTTGGCTCTTCTTGGTACGCCAAAGAAAGCCACCAATCCATTGAAACGACGCGCCGCCTCTACTCCAACAAAGTCACCATCAACATCCAACTTGAGCCTTCAATACAACGAAGACATGGGCTCCAGTGGAGGGTACCCATGTTAGTCTTCCCAGTTCTAGCGCTGGCACAGATTGTTGCTACTCTCGGGAGTGACACGATTCGTGCCTCATCGACTCGTCTGCAGAATCCGTCTCCTTCTCTCGCCAGTCAACGCACTGGCAGAAAAAGAAACTGCGGCGCCCACTGCACAGACTCTGTTTAATTTTTCACCTCTGCACCCTCCGAACATCATTGCAGGAAGACGACAACACATGGGGTGACTCCATCCATGACGACCCTGGAGACCTTCATCGCATATACTTTCAGAACATCGACGGGCTAAGGAACGACGCCGACGAAATCACTATATGTGTCAAGTATGGCGCAACTCAAGATCGGTACCTTCTGTTGGGCAGATCCGGGACTTGATTTCTCCAATCCGATAGTCCGTCAAAGTCTCCAACGCCCTATCGGCAAACACTTCTGCACGTCACGCAGTGCCTTCTCCTCCAGCACGCTTCCCCCTGATTCTGCTAGTGGATACCAACCAGGCGGTACGTTTATGACAACAGCAGACCGATGGGCTACTCGAAGCACGGGTACACCTCTGGTGGATCCCTCGGGCCTTGGACGATGGTCGGGTCTCTGTTACTTGGGAAAACGAGGAAAGCTTCTTGCCATCATCACGGCGTACCGCAGCCCACGCCAGCAACCCTCTGGAGGCTTTGGTTTCTTCGATCAACAGCACTCTCTCCTACTATCTCAAGGGGTCTCCAAACCAAATGTACGAAGGCAGTTTATCACCGATTTGGTCACCTTTGTGAACAATCTGCAATCCAGGGGCCACGAAGTAATTGTTTCTCTTGATGCAAATGAAATACTTGGCCAGGACACAACCTGTGGCTTAGCACATCTCATCGACGAATGCACACTTACAGATCTACATCTGGACCTTCTGATCCCCTGCAACGTACAAATATGGAACCGGTCGACGCATTGACTACATGTTAGGATCAACTGCTATCGTTCAGGTCATCCGGAATGCGGGATACATTGCATATGATAATGGTATTTTCTCAAACACAGGGGCATCTTTATCGATCTGGACTTCACATCACTCATGGGATCGGTCGAAAAATTGCGCCACCCAAAGCGAGAGCACTTCGGTCAGAAGATCAACCGTCGGTGGACCGCTATCTTGAATCTTTTAAGCAATATGCGGATGACCATCGTTTATGGGATCGTGTTGCAGATCTAACAACAGTGGCGTCCTCTCACACCAGAGCAATGTAAAGAAAGCTTTGATGCAATTGATCGCGATGTCACAAGAGGAATGCTTCACGCAGAGAAACAAGCTCGTCGGCCAAGTGGGAAATACGCATGGTCTCCGAAACTGCGAGAAGCTGGATTGACTGCACGCTACTGGCACCTTCGCTTGCGAGAAGTTGAAAGCAATGTATGTCTCCGGTCTGCTCTGGCAAGTCTACTTGCTAGAACCAAGTCCCTCAACATCTCTCTCAATGACGACGAGTGTTCGGACGTGGTAACTCTCAAACAGAGATGGAAACAGGCCATTAAACTGCTCCGCACAATTCGCAATGCTGCGTATGATCATCGCGCAGTACATCTCTTGGGCACTCTTGAACGATACCACAGCTTACACTTCTCCCGAGGAAATCAAAGCTGGCGCTCGCAGCGCAAATGAAACAAAGATTCGTCGGCTTGACGCTTATTAACATCGAAAATGAGAAAGCCCTTTAGCGTCATCCATGCGTCCATGCAGGAGAGGCATGCTGGGGTCTATCAAAACTTTTGTCCCTTCTGGAGTTCAGAATCATAAAGTGGCTTCTAAGTTCTGCGATGCGAATGGGCACGTCTCTGCCACTCAACTCATTGCTATGGCACAGGCTGACAAAACATCGGTTGAATATACAACGCTTATCGACTGTGATGCCATCGAAGAGGAACTCACTCGGTACATAGGGAATGGTTTCGCCAAGCCAAGGACACCCATTCGGTCATGGTGCTCTATTCGATCTTGTTGGATACGACGGTCTGACTGAACCTGCCACAGCCATTGTAGAGGGCGCCTGTGTCGAATATCTTGGCCTCCCGATGCGGCGTGAACTCCAAGTGTTTCTGGAAGAATGCAGGCGGCCGGCCTCAGTGAAA